>JBBYHL010025915.1:0-10745 GCA_038381835.1 Adansonia madagascariensis
ATGTGTTCTTTCAACTTTCCTTTAGCACCTACTAATGTAGCACACACACTCTCACCAATTGCATAATTATTTATAAAAATATGCTTTTTACTTTAAAATTTTGAGAGATGGCATGGCGAACTATATAATAGAAATACCGCAACATTTCATCTTTATCATAGATTTCATGCATCATATAACATTTATGAAATACGATTCACTTTTAAAATGTTTTGGTGGCGAAATGATAGATACGCAAGACCCAAAATCTCTTGCTATAAAGCGTAAGGTTCAAATCTTCTTCAAAGTATAATTGAGAAGACTTATTAAATTACAATAACTTCAATAGCGAAATCTCAATGATCTTCTTTATCTAAAAAATAAAGAGTTCACTTTGAAACCATTTGCCATTCTTATTTTCTTTTCCTTTTTAGTAATGTTTAAGGACTAACCTTCAATGGTATAGTTTGATTTTACTTTTAATAATTTCTTTTATGGATCAATTCTTCTATAAAACTTGTCGCAGGTCTCAATTTTGAAATGAGGTAAAAGAAGAAACACTTCGCTGAATAGGAAGCATTCCCATTTACCAAAACTTTAATTGAGGTGAAATGTACATTGACTCTCAACTCCAATCATATTAAAATGAAAAAAGTATCATTAACCCCTAGATTTGAAAAACATTTCATATACTCCTATAGTTTGAATAATAACCTCTTTCTCTCCCAAGATTTGATACAAATACATTTACCCTCTAAAAACTATTTTTGAGTTAATTTTAAAAGAAAAGACAAGTATATCATTTAACAATTATTTATTTTTATTTTCTTCTTTAATTTTTTTTACTCAAAAAATTTTTAACTATAAAATTATCTTTAATTACTGTCAAGTTGAATTATAATTAAATTATATCCTCATTCAAGTAGACATGTTAAATATTTTAAAATTTGTCAACGTGGATTGATTAAATTGATCGAGTAGTCATTAGTGCCTTATGCAAACTCCAAGGTTCGAATCTCATAACTAATCCCACTTGGCAAGTGATCTGTAAATACCACTATCATGCCCTCAACCTGAGTTTGGATAGCCTCCTCTCGCTCAAACTTTTTTGTATAAAAAATATTTTAAATTTATCTTTAATTAAGTTATATATAAGTTATATATATTAACTTTGATATTAATATATTATGTTATTTTTATTTAAAAATAAATCAATGGACATTATTTTAAAAAGTTTAATAATAAAGAAATCAGTTAAAACAAAAAAAATTAAAAAAATCATATTTTTGGTCTTTAAAGTAAAATTTGACTAAATATTAGTTTGATTAAAAGAATGCTACCTTTTTCAAGAGATAAAACATATTTTTCTATATATTTCTTAATCTTCTTTTTTTTTTTTTCCATTTTTTCATTTTTTTTCTTTAACCTATTTCATTATCAGTAAATTTTTAAATAATAGTGATTAATTAATTTAAATAAAAATATTTTAATAAACTCATTTCAAAGTTAATATATGATTGAATTAAAGATAAGTTGAAAGTATTTAATATGAACTTGAATTAAAAAAATTAATAATAATAATTTAATTTAACAGTAATTAAAGAAAATTTTAAAACTAACTATATTCTCATTATTTTGTAATTAAAAAAATTGACTAAAAATGATAAAAATAAAAATAAATAATAGAAATAACAAAGGGCACATTTATTTTTCATTTAAAATTAACTTAAAAATAATAGTTTGACGATTAATTTACTTTTAACTAAAGCTTAGAGGGTAAATAGATTTTTTGGAACCTTATGATAAGTGTATTTTCCATTAAATTTGAAAGGATAAGTGTCTTTTACCCTATTAAAATAGATTAGCATTTCTCAATAAAAGTGGATGAAACCCAATTTTTTTTATTATCAAATTGTTTTTTTTTAATCGAAGATCAAATCATTTTAAAATGAAAGCACTATCTAATTTTCTTACTTATATACATTTGATTTTACAAGTCTTTGCGTTCTATAATACGAAGTTGTGGAAGGAAACAAAGATTCAATCATTATATCTAAATATGATTAATATAATATGTTTAACTCATATATTATGTTCATGTTTAATATTTTAATACGTTTAATAAATTTTATTGTGAATATATTGACACAATTAACATAAAAAATGCATGTATAAATCATCAAATCTAACCAAAATAATTAAATTAAGATCTTAAATTTGGTGCTCTACTATTTATATTTATATTTATAATTATAATTATTAAGTTGATCTTTAAAATAACTTGCAAAGGGGTAAGTTACATTGGCAATGATAAAATAATTCTTAATAAATATTTGAATTTTTACGTTGTTTTGGTTTTATTATTCACTTAAAGATAAGTTTTAAAATATAAATATAAAAAAATATAAATATAAGACGAATATATGAATTTGATTAATTATATATATATTATATGAAAAAAATTAAGCTGGTATCAAAATTTAATTCATTTAAATTGTATTTATATTCATCATTTATTTCATATTAAGAAATAAAAAGTAACAATATATAAATATAACAACTCATTTAATGGCCCATAACTTATAACATCATTTAACATATTTTTTTTACTATTTGATCATTATAATATTTTTTTTCTTTTAATTCAATACCTAAAGTTTTTTTTTTTTTTTAAATTTACTCACATCAACTCATCTCATAATATTATTCTATATTTTAATTTTTACTGATAATTTATCAATAAAATAATTTTTTGTTCAATAATATAAAAATTATAAGTTAATATAACTTTATTTTAAAAGATAAATAATCAATTATTATACGGTATATGACACAAAATTGAGTCTTTTGAATAGTATCACATACGAATATGAACACGAAATAAAAAATAACTAAAATATGGCACGACACAAAAAATAACATGACCACAATAGAAGTGTACAAACGTGTTGAAGTTTATATAAAACGAACGTGATACAAAACAATACAACTATAATAAATAGGCCTAACAACTATAATAATACAACAATACAAATTATTTAAATAATACCAATTAGGCCTGACAATTTTGGACAAAACACAAAAATAATTATAATAAATACAACACAAAATAATAGAACTAATATGAACGAATGCATTAATGTATCAAAAGCTCTATAAAAAAATAAAAATAACCTTATAAGATTATATAATTATAAATATATTTTTTTCATTATAATTATTTTATAATATAATTTTGATTGATTTAGTATAAGTATGGGTCTTTTTAATTCGGGCCAACTTAGTCCATGAACACTTATATAAGTGAAAGTTTAATTAATAATGAATTTAAGAAAAATTATAATGTGTATTTTAATTAATTATTGTTTAATTATATCATATCCTTAATTTTATTTTTTATAATCTACTGATGGAAATTAATCCATATTCATGAAACACGGATAAAATATTTATCTTAATTGCTTTTTTATGATTATGTTATACATTAAAATAAAGTATTAACTTAATCTTTTTTATATTTTATGTTATACTAATTTAAAATTATATATTAAATAATGTTAGAAAAATATAACTCACATAAAGTGCAAAATTGCACGTATATACCTTATAAAATAAAATAGAAGTTATCCTCTATTGTAACTTTTTATAATTATCATATATTATATTTATATTATTTAGCGTATTCATTTATGTTGTACTTGCATGTGTGATATAAAGTTTGACATGTCATGAACACAACATAAAAAAATAATTAAAATGTAAAATGATGTAAAATATGAACCTGACACAATTAGACATATAACATGTCAAAATCTATATAAAACGAATTATTTATGTATTACGAATAAACATGATGATACGTAACACAAAAGTGGAAGATTTTTTAAATAGTATCAATTGGACTTCATAATTATGAAAACAACATGATTATACAATATAAACATAAAATGAAAAAATAACTAAAAACAACACAACAAGAAAACACAACATGAATATAAGTAAATGTTAAAATCTACATGAAATAAATTATTAATATTTCAAAATTTATAGAAATATGTAATAAAAATAACAAAAATATTATCCGAATACAATAAATAAAAAATAAAAAACACAAAATAAAAAATTAAAAAATAGTTTAGGATGAAATTAGAACTAAAAAGTAACCAACCCTCAATTTCAACTTAACAATAAAATTACCCTTCAATGTACAATCAATTGATGGGATTACTTTTATATCACCAATTCATATTGTTTTCTTTTATATTCGTTAATAAACATTAAATAAGATTATGATATGAAAAATAATATGAATATAAAGTTAAAATTTAAATAATATAAATAAATTATATAAAATATTCTAACTTGAGTATAATTTTTAAAGCATATAACACAGACACAATAAAATATATTTATGTACATCATTTGTGAAAAAATAAGATGAATATCAAAATTTAATTCATTTAGATTATATTGATATCCATAATTTATATTCTTATTAAGAAATAAAAAATAATAAAATATACATATGACAATTATTATACAATAACTCATAATTTATCACCTCATCTAACATAGTTTTCTTTAAATTATTTATTAGTTTTCTTTAAATTATTTACCCGTCATAATATTTTTTTCTATTACTTCAATGTCTATTCAATATTTTAATTTTTTTTACAAATAATTTATCAATACGATAATCTTTTATTCAATAATATAAAAATAAAAAATTAATATAACTTTATTTTTTAAAAAAAGTAAAGTATCAATCATTATACGACATATGATATAGAATCAAGGTCATTTGAAATTCTGAATAGTGTTACACATAAACATAACATAAAAAAAAGCTAAAATATGATAAGACATGAAAAAAATAAAATGATCATGACATGAATACATAAACATGTAAAAAATTATATAAAAAGGATGTGAGATAAAACTGTGATTTATTTAAATAATGTCAATGAGATTTGGTAATTCTAGACATAATACAAATAACAAAAACTTAATATAATACAAAAAAAGGCATTAACATGATACGAATATATAAATATATCAAAATCTATATAATCTAAGATATTTGCGTGCAATAATTTATATATGATAAAATATAATTATAATACAAAAAATAATATAAACATCATAGGAACACAAAATTTATTATAATTTATTTAAATAAAATTAAAAAATAAAGCCAATTGCTAGCTGTGTGGCAGGCAATTGGCCAGAAGTGATACCTTAAAATTTATGGGGATAACTTTTATATAGTTTTAACGATTGTACGATTTTATGCAACTAATGCATAGTGTATACTATGAATAAAATATTAAATTAAATAAATTAGTCAACAAATCAAAATACGATTCAATATATTTCAAATTTAAACCTAAACTAGGGTTATAACCGGGGTACTTTTATTTTATAAATTATTATTATTATTAATTAAAAATTAATTATAAATTAAATTTTATTAAATAATAAATATGCATTTAAAATTGTATATGAATTTTAATTGATTTGAAGTTATAAAATAAATTTATTATTTTAAACACATTATTTAAAAATAAAATAATTAATAATATCTTTAATTTTTTATATTTTTAATTAATTTTAATAAAAATTTAATTTTATTAAATAATATTTAATTATTTAATTTTGATATAGATTTTAAATCGATTTATGACTCAAATTGTGGATCAATCACTTTAAATACATCATTTAAAAATAAAATTAAAATAATTATTAAAATAAATGTTTTTAAACTTTTTCATCAATTAGCTCGAGTATCAATCTTAAACTAACCTTCAAGTTAACATGTAGATTAATCTCTTTATATAAACTTCTAAAACTAAAATAAAAATAATTAATAAAATAAATTTTTATTTTATTTTTTAGTAGGTTTGGTATAGATTCTAAATTGATACGCAACTCAATTTGCTGATCAACCCTTTAAATACATCATTTAAAAATAAAATAAAAATAATGAATAAGATAAAAAAATTTTAAATTTTTTTTACCAAACGATTTGGGTACGGATCTTAAATCAAGCCAAAAGTTAACCTATGATCAACCCTTTAAATACATCATCTAAAAACTAAATAAAAATATTGATTAATAAAATAATTTTGTCATATGCTTGTCATGTATATGTCATAAATAGACTCACAAGTCACATATAGAGTAACTTCTTTAAATACCTCATTTAAAAATTAAATAAAAACTTAAATATAAAAAACTAAAAATAATTAATAATTTTTTTATTTTTTTGAGCGGGTCAAGTATCGATTCTAAATAACCAATGAATTACTGTGAAGATCAACCCTCTAATAAAAATAAAAATTAAATATACAAAATTAAAAATAATTAATAAAATAAGTTTTTATTGTTCCTAAGTGGATCTTGTTGTAATTTTAAATTGATATATAAATTATCGAAAGGATCAACGGATCAATCACTTTAAATATATAATCAAAAAAATTAAAAATAATTAATAAAATAAAATTTTTATCAAATGGGACGAATATAAATATCAAATAAGATATGTAAGTTTTCATGTAGACTAACCCCTTTAAAATATATAACATCAGATTTTTTTTACATGTGAAATATAGATGTTAGTTCTAAATTGAATCACAATAATCAACTATTGAAAACATAAGATGCATTGAGACATGATACAAACATGACACAAAAAATAATATAAATACAACATGAATAGATGAACGTATCAAATATACATAGACGACTAACTAATGTCAAAATTTTATATATAAATTTATAATACTTTAAACATATAAAAAAATACACGAATGTGACATATAAAAAAATAATTAAAACATAATGCAAAAAATTATATGAATACTATATAAATAAACGAATGTATAAAAGTTTAAATAAAATAACATGAATTATTAACACATAAAAATTTATAATATTTTAAAAATAAAAAATAATATGAATATGAATACAAATATTTTCCCTCTTTCTCTTTCTCTCCCCTTTTCTTCTTCTTTCTCTCCCATATAATGTTGTCATGACCACAAAACCAAAAAAAATGAGACATGTCAGTATAAAAATATATACTAAAAATATAAAAATTATTTTAATGATTAGATTACAAATATATCCCTCATATATTGAAAGTACCACAATAGTCCCAAAGATATTAGATTACAAATATATCTCTGATATATTAAAAAATATCATAATTGTCCCAAAAGTTTAAATAACAAATATATCCATAATATATTAAGAAAATACGACAATAGTCTCTAACAAAATAACCCTCTAATGTTGCTAGACAAAAATAACCTTATAAATTTAAGAAAAAAACCTCTTGAGTTCTAAGAACTCAAAAATCATATTACGTCGATATTCCAAAATCTCTTCATAATGATAAAACAATGTATAATTTGTAATACTTGTTTAGGCTATGCTTTTGTCATTTAACCTTTTGTATTTTTTCCCCTATAAAAGTGAAAACTAAAAAAATGGATTAAAATAAAAAAATAAAACATGTGATGATAAGTATAATTTTGAGGTTCTCATTTTTGTTTATATTTTTCTTTTAAATTAAATGTGATAAATAAAACATGGCTCCTTATAAGTTGAGATAAATATAAAATTGTTGAATCAGGTCGATCTTATGTGTAATATCAATATCATATTTATTTATCCAAATCTAACCAGTCCAATAATTTATGTCGAAATTTTGCTCGGTTCGCATTAGAGGTTTTGTGGATCGAGCCGAGTCAAGTTTTGATCAGATCTAAGTATGATACTAATATCATTTATATTTGCATAAGTTGGGCTTGACTTAAAATATGAGCTTCAAATTTTACCCAAGCTCGTTTATATTTATAAGTGGGTACTTCAGCCCGTTTAAATCCCTCCATATTTTTTTTAATTTATTTTTTTAAAATATATTTTTTTAAAATTTAATCTTTTGTAATATAATAATTTTCTTTTATTAAGTTTTAAAGTTTAAATAGCTTAAAATATTTTTTTAATATTTACATTATAATATTATATATGTATTCTCTATATGATAAAAATTACTTAATATATAAAATATATAATTAACATATTATATAATTATAAAATGGGTCAGGTTGGGCCGAGCCTTGAAAATGAGAATCAAGGCAATGCCCATTTTTTAAATGGCCCTATTTTTTTACTGAAGTCCATTTTTTGGACCTAACATCTTTGCCTTAATGCTTCCAAATTTCTGACGAACCTTCATGTTTAAGTGGGTAGCCCAACCTATGAACACCTTTAGTTTGCATAGATTTAAAAATGAGGAATCAAGACCCATTAGAAGCTACATATATTATTTTTTAAAAAAAGTTAAAAAATATATTACTTTTATTTAATTTTTTATTACATTTTAAAATATAAATTAATATATTTTGTAATATTTTATATTATAATAGGGTTAGTAGCAAGCGTGGTCTCCAAACTATAGGCATTATCTTATATTGGTCTTTAAATTGCAAAACGTATCAATTAAGTCTTTTCGTTAGTAAAATCATTAGAATAAGCATCAAATGATACGTGACATGATAAAAAAGCATTATCTTTCTTTTTTCTTTTTTTTTCCCTTTTCCCTTTCTTTATTTTTTTAATTTTATATTTTCCTTAAATAATTTATATTATAATTTGAATCACTGTGATAATATAATTGATTTATAGATATATAAAATATTTATTTAAAATTGATTTTATAAAAAATATTTTTAATTTTTTTCTTTCCTTTGTTTCTTTTTTTCCATTTTATCATCCATATAAATTAACTAAAACATAAATAATAATATATGTTATAATTTAAATTAACATTATAAATAGCTAAAAAAATGTAAAATACTTATTTACATTAATTTTCTAAATTTTATTTCTTCTTTATTATATTTTTCTTTTTATACTCTTTTTCATTAAATAAAAAATATAAATAATAATTATATTATAATTTAAATTATTTCTATAAAACTTAAAAAATTATTATAAATATAAAATAATTTTTTTATTAATTTTATAAAGACATTTTGAGTGTTTTTGTTATTTTCTTTTTTTCCCTTTTTTATACTTATAAATAAAAACAAATAAAATAAATTGTATTATAATTTAAAATTAAAAATTCAAAAATAAAATTACTCATAAAATATAAGTATTTCTTTACAATCGTTTAATTAGAAATCTAGTTCATTTATGTCAAACTAGTTGTAGGGAGTCAACTTTCTTTTTTTTTCGATTGTCAAGAGTTAAAAAAATAATTCCCTCTAAATTAATTTAAACAAATATTTCTATGTTTTTATAAAATATTTATTTTTAAATTTAATTTAATTTATACTATAAATTATTATTTATTTTTCTTTGGACTTATTTATAAACAAGATGTTAGCTTCGAAGGAAAGATTGAACCGAGAGGGAAGTGAATTGGTTCTACAAAAACTTGAAAATTTTGAAATAAATTGAAAATTAAAAATAAGATAAGGATAAGAAAAACCAACAATCAATGTATAGAGGTTCGGTCTTTTAATTCGACACCTACATTCTCTCTTCTTGGTACTTTCTCACCAAGGTGATTTCCACAATTCACTAAAACAAATTGTTACCTTTAAGGCTAAGGTATAACCTTACACCACTATATTTTAAGGCTTAGATAGAACCTTTCAATTCTTTTGAGAATTTTACCCCAAACTCTCAAATATTTTCACTCACTTTCACACAACCTCTGTTGTGATATGAATGAAGTATTTTGCAAACAGATTGAACCTCTAGTAGGTAGATGTTTGCTAGAATTTAAGTACAAAGTGAATGAGATACAAATAGGCATGAAGAGTATAAATTTGATGCAAGTAGAAATAAAAAATTTGATGATTTTGAGCTTTTGTTGTTCAACAATTCAATGAAATTTGTATCTTTGCTTCTTCAGTTGTTGGGAACCTCCATTTATAGTTGGAAATTGATTCATAGACGATGGGCATTTAATGTGGTGGTTGGAGAGCCATTGTAGCCTTCATAAATGCTTATTTCCGTTCAGTCCCACGCTATAATATCGATAGAATACCAATAGTATTGATACAGAAATAAAAAAAGTGACCATTACAGCTTGTTGTATCGATACAGGGATCTGAGTATCGATACTAAGCAAGCTGTATCGATATATTTGAGGGTTTTAGCCAAACCTTGGCTACTGCCAAGCCTTGTATCGATACACATGGGGTGAGTATCAATACTAAGCAGGCTATATCGATACATACACACTTGTATCAATACATTTGAGGGTTTCAGTCAAACCTTGGCTAGTGCCAAGCCTTGTATCGATACACATAGGGTGAGTATCGATACCAAACAGGTTGTATCGATACATACACATTTGTATCGATACATTTAATGGTTTTTAAGTATAGTATCGATACATTTGTTCTTTGTATCGATATCAACCTTAAAAAATGTTTGTAAAATAATTTTTGTTGACTCAGACAAATCTAAAAAATTATTCTAAGTATAAATATACATTTTGGAGCATATGTTTTTTTTGACAAATTACAACCTTAGTACTTTTTAAAATGCTTTTCAATTTAAACACAAATACCAAGTTGAGTATTAATTTAACTTAAGTTAGTTGTTATATCAAAACTGAAATCAAGGTTAACACAAGACAAAAGGAAAAATAAAAAGGAAAAAAAGTAAAAAACTTTAAATATTTTTATAAATTAATGCTAATAAATATTTTTATGAATTATTTAATTTTTATAAAATTAATT
>JBBYHL010025968.1:0-10739 GCA_038381835.1 Adansonia madagascariensis
GTTGACTCAAACACATCTCAATAATTTTTGACAAATTACAAACTTAGTATTTTTAAAATTGGTTTTCAATTTAAACACAAATACAAAGTTGAGTATTAATTTAACTTAAGTTTGTTTGTTATATCAAAACCGAAATCAAGGTTAACACTTTCAAGCTATCTCTAGTATAAGCGTAGACCTCAAAGTTTTTTTTTATGGGTTTCGTAATCCTTAAAATATAAACTCTAGTAAGTGTCCAATCTCACCTGGCCAAAATAAGATTGGTGGCTACTCCAAAATAAATGGTTGTTTCATACCTACTATTTAAAGTTGTTAAGTAAGCAATTCACCTTAATAACTCAGTACCCTGGCATGAAAAATGAAAAAATAATATTAATAATGATATGGGCTACTAAAATAAATTAAAAAGTATGATATATGGATATATATAGGAATCAGAAGTACCTTTACCATTTTAATTTTGGCTGCTCATGATTTGTATCTAGGCCATGTTGCAACACTAGTTACACAATTAGCATGTGCAAACATTTCCATAGACACTTGAGTGACAATACCAAATGGTGTTCTCACACAGACCATGTTTAGTGAACTTGTTTCCATAAAACAAGCACCTACATGCCACCCCAAGTACCCCATATACTTAATCCATGAGAATGGTTGCTTACTTCACAAGTAAGAAGGCATAACACATGTTAGTTTTTGAATATTGTCAATAGCCACTATTTTAGAAACATGGCTTTAATGCATAACTCATAGTTGTAACCATTAGTCTCCTTTGCAAGGCTAAGTGTGTTCCATGGGCTTCATCTAATTAGTAGTTCATTATTGTCAGTCATTACTAACATGAAAGAAAACCTTGTATCACTCCACTAAGTGATTAGTTTGTATTATTAACTAATATATGCCTCATCCAAGCCAATTGCCTCTAGGGCATATACTAACATCGGATTACTTATTTTAAAATTCATCCAAGCACTTTAGGTGATTATAATTAAATAACAATAATTAAAATCGAGAAAATTGAACTCAAAATAATATACTACTAGATGGTACTGATTTAGGACGTCATGGGGATACTAATCCTTTCCCATGCATAATTGACCCCTCCAACCCAACTTTTACTTTGGTTTTCATGTAGATAATAAAATCAACCTTTTAAAAATGAATTTTCAAAATTTTAAAGGGATTAATTTTAAAAGGTGTCAGATCACACCTAGCCTAAAAAGATAGATGGCAACTCATATTTCTTCGCTATTCTGTAGTAACATATCCCAAAGTCAGATGATTTATTTGTTCCAATGACCTAGCTCACTCCCATATAGAATTTTTCTATCGGTCAGATGTGCTTGAATTTGTGTCCTATAAAGGCACATGGTGATAGATGAGCATGTTAAACTTTGATTGCTTGACTTGATTTGTTCTTTTATTAACTATTACCAATTTATCCCATACATGTTTGGCATTATTACAAAGAGAAACTCTATTGTACTCAGTTAGAATTAGAGCACAAATAGAGTATTCATAGCTTTTGTATTACGTTGTGCCATCCTAATGTCTTGTTCATCCCACTCATCTTGTACTTTTAGCACTAAAGCTTCTCCAATTCTTTCTTTTAGGATAAATAGTCTATTTCTAGCCACTTTTTGAGTCTTAGAGTCATTAACTTGAATAAAGAGCCTTATCCTTATTTTCTATTAGGAATAATTGTCACCATCAAAGTGAGAAGATCTCATGATGGATTAACCATCGAGACCCATGGGATTGAGCTTGACTTAAAGGCCATAAGACATACTTCATGTTGGTCATCTTGATCATGTGATAGTCTTAGAGTTTTAAGCACTGCATGTGCACTTTGCATCATTTAAGCTATTGATAGGATCTTTTCTCAAGTAGTTAAACCTACAAAAGAGATCAAAGATTTGATACTAATTGTCGGCTTAAATATGGATTGAACCAAGAAGGCAATTTAATTAATTTTATAAAAAATTTAAAAATTTATAATTTTGATAAATGAACAGAAGTAATGAAATGAAAATAAAATAAGGTAAAGTTATACGAAATCAAACACAAAATGTATAGAAGTTCGATTTTTCAACTTGGCACCTTTGCCCTCTCTTTTTAACACTTCCTTGCCAATCGGATTTCTACAATTTACTAATGAATGTTACCTCTAAGGCTATGTTATAACCTTATAATCCTTATCTTTCAAGGCTAATATAGAAATCGCTAGTTCTTTTAAGAATTCTACCCATATTCTTAAGTCCATCTCTCAAATTCACATAACTCTTTTGTGATATAAGAAAGTATTGGCAAACTATATGAATCCTCTCGGAAGAATGTGTTCGCAGTGTTTAAACTCAACCAAATGAAGAGATATAAGTGAATAAGATGAATACAATGCCTACAAAAATCGAGAACGAATGAAGATTTGTAACTTTTTTTTTTGATTTCTTGATGAATCTTAAGTGTTGCTTTTTCCTTGAAGTTTTGTATACCTCAATTTATAGCTTAGGTATGAATTAGTATTGTTTCACTTTGCTTGGAAAGGAAAAGAACCGTTAGTTGCTTGAAAATCATGTCATACAAAACATTCTTGCAATGAAATATGGATACCGATATCGATGCTTCCTTTCATAAACTATTAAAATTTTGACCGTTGGAGGGTCAAGTATCAATACATTAAGGTGAAGTATCGATATTTTAATAATGAAGTATCAATTCTTTTAGTTTAGGTATCAATAATGTACTGTCCTAAAAAGTTCATTAAGATATAGTAAATTTGGTTTTGATACTGGCATCAAAACCAGTATTGATACATGTTTTGTGTTTTCTCAAAAAATTGTTTCAATGCATTTTAAGAGATTTTAGCTTGTTCCAAAATATTTAAATATTAGTGTGCATTTAGGAACATGTAATTTAAAAAAAAAAAAAAACTTAAAGGTTAAAGTTATTTTAATAATTTTTCAAATATTTAAAAAAAATTAAGGAAAAATACATTTATTTTAAGCTAATTCTTAAAGTTTGTTCTATCAAAATCATAATTAATTCAAAGCTAACAAATCATTTGAACAAGAGCTATTTGAAATGACTATCCATTGCCAAACCCTAATGTAATACTTCTTCAAGTTCATATAAAGATTTGTTCTTACTCCTAGGCATTAATCAAAGCATTAAAAATGAATGAAACTAATCCTTTTCATAATATTCATTCTTCATTACACCTCCCCCCAAAAAAAAAAACTAAAGGACGATTAAAATAATTTCAACTAAATCAAATAGTAAAAGAATTGTTATAATAGTATAATTATAGGTATTGTATTGTACATATATATGTATAGTCACTACATTATTTTATATAAAAAATAACAAATATAAGATCAATTTATACATAACAAATGGTAGTCACATAATCTATTATAGTCCAAAATGATAATTAAAAAATAAAATTAAAATAAATTAATAATTTATGCTAAATAGTTATTTTATTAAATTTTTTAAAAATTATATTTAATTTAAATTTTAGTTATTTTAGAGTAATTGGTCAGATTATTTTGTATTGATTCGAGTCAATCCATAGGTCTGATAGCAAGCAAAATTATAAATATTTATTCAATAAATTCTATGTTTACTATAGTCAGTTGATTTCTAATGTGACTTGGAGATTTGAGAGCACTTATCCATGCAGGGAAGGATCTTTTCTTTTTTAAAAAAATAGCGAAAGTTTTCACTATTTCATTCAAAAGTAATTTATTCATTTCCAGTTACATTTAAGGTTAATATTTGATCAAAATTATTTTTTATTATAAATTTTCATTTATTTTCCTGGTCAACTTAAAATCATTAGAATTTCAGTAATCTTTTTAAAGAAAATTGTCACTATTTTTAAGTAGTAGAGAAAATCTTTACCAACAAATGCTTTCCATACCTGTCGTTAAATAATTTGTTTGGTCTGGTTTATATTAGGTTGAGTATAAATTTTATTTTTTGATTTAGAAATTCAGATCATTATTTATATATAAAAATATATAAATATTAATATAAAATTATTTGTTAAATATTAATTGAATCTTATAAGTTGGGTCAAATTTAGATGTGGATAAAGAATTAAAAAATTTCGGACTGCAGCCTAGTCCGACTACGAATACCACTAAATGTGTTCAACTTTTTAATTGAGTGATAAATGTTTATCTTTCTGTTCAAAAACAAAACTCTTATTTCCTTTAAATAACGAAAACAAATTTGGAAAAGATGTCACAACCTTAAGATGCATGGATTATTTCTCATAAAACATTGGGTGAAAGAAGTAGTAAAGTATGTTATATTCTTTTAAAGATTTTAAATCAAGCACTTTGATATCATGCAGGTTAAATGTGGATTACCTTAAAAATTTTAGGCTGACACCAATAAATTTAATTATTACATTTAAATTTTAATACTCTAATTTCAACTATCTTATTTATCTAAAAATGTAGTTTTACTATTTTAATTATTTTAAACTAAGAGTACTAAAGGTCTGCTCTTAAGATACATTGTAAGATTAATTATGATATTTTTGTATTAAATGTGATAGTTGAATTAGTATTATGAATTTAAGTACATTAAAAAGTTAAGTTACTTAATATAATAACTTTAAAAATATATCTTACTATATTTTATAGTAAAACCCATTTTTTGGACTAAGAAAACATTTTCATGTTTTTCCTTCAATATCATCCCTTGTGGATTTCTAGTAATGATGTGATGAGCATGTTTTCCATTTCTGATGTGAAGGAAATCCATAGTATTAATTATAAGCAAGCTACATATACTAAATTTTCTCGAAAGTTTGCTTTTAAACATCTTTGTCATTTCTTCAGTATCCATTTCTGGATAGAGTAGTAATTTTCTTTTTATTGCAGGGACAGTATCTTTTACGGTTCGACAATAAATAAATAAGAATCTACAGTGTATCATTGGTGTATCTAGCTTAATAAAGATCAAATAGTAAAAGGACAGAGGAATTCAATTTCTTGTGCTAAAGATGAAGAAGATAATTTAAGGCAGTTTTACACGTAGAGTAAACAACACTGTAGCTTACTGTGCCAAGGCAAAAATCAATTTCACCCTCCCTCTTTTCCCTTTTATTTAATTATTTATTTATGTTAAGTTTTAATACTCAAGGAAGGAAATCCAAATTTTACTCGTCTGATAGAGAAATTTACACTCATCAATTAAGTTGTATATTTAATTTTTTTTTCCTTTTACTTATATATTTTTTATATGTATATTTATATAAAATTTATATTATAATATTTAAATTATAATTATATTTAAAATATTAATACATTAAATTTTTTATATATTTTAACATATATACATATTAATATATTTATTTTATTTTTATATCATATTTTAATTAAAATTTTAATCTATCAAAATCAAAATTGCCAAGTCTACTTTTGCTATTGCCCTTGCCCCATCTCCCTGGCAATTCATATAAATTTGGCATGCACTTCACTTCTTTTTACTTACTAAAGTCCACTTTAGAAATGCTCTCAACTCAAGCTTCCATACAAAATAAAAATACCCTTTCAAGTAGAGCTATGGAGAACTCTAGTAATAATACTAAATCCAACATTAAGTCTCCCTTTCAGCTCCAGCAACCACCGCCGTCGTCTCTTCCGCCTCCTTCCCATTTAAAAAAGATCATCCTGGTGGCTGCCATCGCCGCCGGGATCCAATTCGGTTGGGCCTTGCAGCTATCCCTCCTCACCCCATATGTTCAAGTCCTTGGCATCCCTCACAAATGGGCTTCTCTTATTTGGCTCTGTGGACCCATCTCTGGAATGCTGGTGCAACCCATCGTTGGTTACCACAGTGACCGTTGCACCTCCCGTCTTGGCCGCCGTCGCCCTTTCATAGCCTCGGAGCCGCCCTTGTTGCCACAGCGGTGGTCCTCATAGGCTTTGCAGCTGACTTTGGTCATCTCTTTGGAGACTCCAGGGCCAATGAAACTAAGCCACGCGCCATTGTGGTGTTTGTGTTAGGGTTTTGGATCCTCGACGTGGCCAACAACATGTTACAAAGTCCATGCAGAGCTTTACTGGCTGATCTTTCAGGGAACAACCAAAAGAAAATGCGAAAAGCAAACGCCTTATTTTCATTCTTCATGGCGGTTGGAAACGTCCTTGGCTTCGCCGCCGGTTCCTACAGTCACCTTCACAAGATCTTCCCATTTACAACCACCAAAGCTTGTGACGTTTACTGTGCAAATCTCAAAACCTGTTTCTTTTTCTCCATTTTTCTTTTGCTAGCCATAACCTTCATTGCTCTCTCCTGCGTGCATGAAAAGCCCTGGTCACCGGAATCAGCTGGAAAAGCCGGTAATAACCAAGGTGGTGAGATTGAGGATGAAGATGAAGAAGAACCAGCAGAGACAACGCCGGTTCCGTTCTTTGGGGAATTATTTGCTGCTCTGAAAGACTTGAAAAGACCTATGTGGATTCTCCTCTTGGTGACGTTTCTTAATTGGATTGCATGGTTTCCTTCCTTGTTGTTCGATATTGATTGGATGGGAAGAGAGCTGTACGGTTGGGATTCACAGGGGACTAGCCTCGTTTTGAAGCTGTATAACAATGGGGTACGTGCGGGTGCATTGGGCCTCATGTTGAACTCTGTGGTGTTGGGCTTCACGTCCCTTTGGGTGGAGTTGTTGGCGCGTGGGGTTGGAGGGGTCAAGAGGCTCTGGGGATTGTCAATTTTTTGCTTGCTTTTTGTTTGGCAGTGACAGTATTGTTGACCAAATTAGCTAAGTCAAGCCGCCGCTTCACCACCAAGGACGGTGTTACAGTCCCTTTGCCGCCACCAACCGATGTCAAGGCCGGGGCATTGACCCTTTTTGCAGCACTCCTTTAGCTGTAAGTTCATTCTTTTCACCTCGTTTTAGTTACAAATAATAACCCCCTTTTTTTTCTTAATAAAATTGAAGAACTGGTAGTAAATTTATTTTTTTTAATATTGAAGGTTGTCGGAGTTTAATGAAACTAAGAGTTACAATATTCAATTGACGAATCACCCAAATGTTTGCCTATATTTAACTTTATAGAACGTTAATGGTTATGTTCATGTTCGGTCACACAAAAGTTAAGGAGCTTGTCATTTTTTCTTTTTCTTTTTTTTTTTGTATTATTGGAATTTTTTTATTTTATGAATTTTGGTAGTCTATCAAACTTTTGGGTGTTTTATCAGAAAAATTAGATGACGAAAAAAATATATACTTTTGCAGTTTTTTTTGTTTGTTTGCTCTTCTCTGAATTATAATTGCATCCCTCCACGCGTTATTAATATGTTGGGGGAGCATAGTCATACTATTTTTTGTGCTCTCAATGGCCAGTTATTGCATTCTGATCAATGGGATTTCAATTTCATTGTCAATTTTCTGTTTTCTTTTTTATTTCACATATCTCGTCTTTTTTTCCTCTTTTATCAAGATTTAAGTATCACATACGTATATGCTATATTTTTTGAACTTTTTTATATATATTTAGAGAATCATCATTATTCAAATATATGTCAATCTCGACTATCGAATAGTAGTAACTTAAAAATGATGAATAGTCCGGAAATGGACGAAAGTAGCCCTAAGAAAATGAATCAGCTTTTAGCATAAAGACAATGGAAATATTTTTTTTTTAGTAAAAAGTTTGAGTTGAGTTGAAATGCATTGTGATTAATGGGTTCCACTAAGGGAAAAATGTCTTTTGATCAATGATTCTTTCACAAGCTAAAGGATAATTTCCTGTTTCATTTGTCCAGGTAACTTACAGCATTCCTTTCGCATTAGCATCCATATTTTCTAGTTCCTCTGGTGCAGGTCAAGGTAAATTGGCAATCATTTTTTCCAAGCACATTGAAATAACTTTCAGGAATTGCCCAATCATTCGTTCAAACTAAAATTAATTGTAATTTACTCCGAAACAGGGCTATCTTTGGGAGTGCTGAATCTTGCGATAGTAATACCACAGGTAATTAATATTGCATTCTCGGTACCATACATGGATTTAAATAACTTTCAGGTAGTGGCCGCTACGCAATGTTGCAGTCATTTGTTGGTTCCAGCTCTCTACTCGCAAATATTTACTATGATTGACTTCAATAGCATTTGTTACACCCATAATCGTGATAAAAGCAATGAAACCAAAAGTGTATCAGTAACCGCAATTTAAGTCCCAATTTATTCTAGCTAGAACTATGATGTTTTGTAGTTAATGATTATACGTTACAGAGTCAGCTAGTGGCAACTTGCAAACTTGGTATTTGATTTGGTGTCTGACGAATTTTACAGATATTGGTGTCTTTGGGCAGTGGACCATTTGATGCACTATTTGGAGGTGGAAACCTCCCAGCTTTCGTACTTGGAGCATTTTCAGCAGCTGCAAGTGGAATATTTGCTCTAACCATGCTCCCATCTCCACTCCCTGATGCCCCTTCTGCCAAGTCTGCAACTGCTGCCATTCACTAACAGGAATGGATCTGGGAGTTTTTTTTTTTTTTTTCTTATTATATTTAAACAAAAGAAAGAACCCTAACGGGCATTTTTTATGTAAAAGAAGTGCCAAGGCTAGCTCAAATATCCGTTTTGGCATTAAAATGTATTAGTAGCCAAAATGGCCATTTTAGTTTTAATGTCAAAAAGCTGGGGAGCGTATGATTTTAGTAGCATGAAAGTTATAGATGTTTAGTTCATGAAGCCAGCCAGAAATGATACAAGACAGTACTGCTGACATTTGGAATTATCTTGGTGTATCGACACGTTGAACTCCAAAACTTAGAAAGATAAATGAATATGCCAAGAAAGTGGTACAAACCAAGTCCGAGTTACTTTAGCTTAACAAATTTCTCTCAACCATCGGTCAAATAGTAAGTAGTTTAATATCCCTTAAATTAAGTTTCGGTTTCGGGTTTTATGAAAGGAGATAATAGGTGCTGGAAAAGTTTTTTTTATTTGAGATTCGACTTGGCTTGATTCCAAAATAATTAAGATCCAATGTGACTATTGGATACCAGAAGTCTTTGATAAAAAAAAATAACAAATTTCTCCCAAAATGTTCTTTTTTTTTTTTTTTTCTTGGGTTGTTACCCAAAGCTAAGAGGTATGGGAATTAGTCATACCAATTAGGTTTAGGGTAGTTAGCTAATTGGTATTAATTGGCACTAAATACCAGGACAAATGCTTTGATCTTGTTGAAGTCCCATTGATATGTATATGGTCCCAAACTGTAAAATGCTTTGATCAGTGGGTTAGGCATATGACTTGCGTTTGATAGATTTAATTTAGATGTTGTCCTTTTCTTGATAAACCCTTAGAACAAGCTATTATTGCCTCCAACTTACTATCATCAAAGAAATTCACATGGCTTTTCACCTGAGAAGGTGCATGAACAAAAGAAGGTACCTTTAATTAACATTTATATCACTTTACACTTTTCACGTCGAAAGACAGGATCAACTTTAAAAAAAAAAAAAAGAAAAGAAAGAAAAAAGGTCTTCACACCTTTCACGTCATGAGAGCTCCTAAAAGCGAAGCTCAGACAAGGCTCCCAGAATTGAACCAGATGGAGAGTTCACATAATTAAGGTGATGCGGCCACAATGAATCTCATAAAGATCAAAAGTAATCGATATTGATCACATTTAATCGTCCACGCAAAAGGGACATCACTTGAGGATCGATCTCCATATTAAGACATCGACTAGATCCCAGTCTTACACAAGAAACTTCCAAATTGAAAGAAGTGGAGCAAAATGAAGAGCAATCTTCGCATGATTGTAGACTATAACAAAACCAAACGAGGACTTTCAGAAGTTAAAATCACATCAGAATATCACAAAGTGGCATGCACACCATGCGTAACACTATCCCATTTGAATTCTCACGGTAAAATCAGAGAATAATAGTGATGAGCTTAGGGGATGATTAGGTTTTAGGGATGACAATATCAAATCGTCCAATAGATTTCAAACTTATCTGTTTGAATGGGGAGGCTTTTTTTTTAAAAAAAAAAAAAAAAAGTGGAGGCGGAACGAGTTCTTTTGTTTAAAAGGTGGGGATGGGGCAATTTTGATAATTATCTGTTACACCTCATCCTGTCTATTTAAAATTATTATTTTAATTTTAAATATTTAGTTTTTCATCAAGACAATAAAATAATAACACAATTATACATATTATATTTAGATAGGATTCAATATATATTTTCTCTACCAATATCTGCTATATTATTCGAAAAAAATAAAAATAAATAAGAAATATCAAATAAGATAAAGCGGGAGAGTAATGAATATATCAAACATCCATAGAAACAATATTAATTTTAAAATTCAATATATAAAATAAAATAAAATAAGAGACAAAACAAAATAGTCCAATAATAGAATCGAAAAAAATTTTGTAATATTCAACTCTGCCCTATTCCATTGCCATTCCTAATTAAGTTGTTGTCCTTGGTATAAAAAACTCAACGTTATTTAGGATGATCTATAAATATCGGTCCCAATTCGGTCTATTAACAAGTTTTTGGGACAACCCAAAAATTATAAGAGAAAAAATATTTAACCCAAAATTTTGGGTCTAATACTAAAAAGCCCATTGTTATTTTTTTTTAAACAACACTAGCATTCGTACAAGGTAATTCGAATGCTTAACCCTATCGTTTCTCCCTTTGCCGTCAACATTCTGATAATCCATGCCGTCGCCGTCAC
>JBBYHL010025979.1:0-10739 GCA_038381835.1 Adansonia madagascariensis
AGAATGAGTATAAGAATGCTGGTTTTCAAAAATGAAACAAAATCTTTTGGTTGAAAATGTGAATCCTTGGTCCTTAGGTAAACACCCTTATGATGGCATGGTCAATAGATTATTCCATCATCCTAAACTACTTTGAGACTATGATATGAACTCATGATGCCCATGTCAACACTTCATCTTAGTTATGGATGTTCGAACGTCCATGGCCCAAACTCAACCCAATGAAAAACCAAAAATACCTAACACCTCCCTTGTTTTATTCGGTAGCATATTGGTCTAGTTTTGAAAAATTATTTAAAAATAAAAAATGATTTATCTGGAATGTATTGGTATTTTTCCCTTGAAGGGTTTCAAATTATCTTTCCAACGATATCTCAATTACCTTCAGATCATCTCGGATGAAATAGTTATGATTTTTTGAATCTTTGCTGTCTAAAACCATTAGATCCAACAAGCAGTCTACTGTTTGGACTGTTTCGGCCCAACAAACAACATTTTGAATCCCTTGAATATTTTTTCCATAGATTTCATGAAATTCCCTTTTCTAAAAGGTATTATTCACATTTTAACAATTCTGGATGAATCCGAAATGATTTTTGAAAGTCCATCATACCTTTACCCTATACATGCTGCCAGTGTCAAGACAAGTTGAAGTTCAAAAATTAATTCCACCTGAAAGTGATTTTCTAGGATTTTTGGAATATTTTCACATTAATCCTCACCGAGTTACCTTTCCAGCGGTACCTCATTTACCCTTGGAGACCTCCGGATAAGCTCAAAATAAATTCAGAAAGAGAAATGGTGCAATATTGTCTTCTATTTCTAGCCTAATTTCTAAAACGCTCTTATTGAAGCATTTGAATGCCTCATGACCCACTCAACTCATTCCAATGGCCTAAGTCCTTTAGACTCAGACCAAGGCTAAGCAAAAGAGGAACATTTTAGCCAAAACTTTGGCTCTCAATTTTTAAAGATTCTCTTTTTTCAAAAATATGACCTATTCCTTTTAATGTCGAAAATTTCTATTTTTGGGGATGCTCTAACCCCACTATTCGAGGGGATACTCCAACCCTGCTTTTAACTCAAATCCAATATCAAACCTTTATTTTTGGGGATACTCCAACACCACTACTCTGAGGGGATACTCTAACCCTACTTTTACCTCAATATGATATCAAATTTTCACTTTGGGGATACTTTAACCCTACTCTTCTAAGGGGATACTCCAACCCTGCTCTCCACATTCCTTCTAAAATTCAAACTTTTTTCCAAGACATTCCCGAGTCATCAAAATCTTTTTTTCTCTCCTCAAATTTCCACTGAATCTGACTAAGTCTTAACATTGTCGTCTCGATTATTCATCAATAATAGAAGACAACTACGGGATACATTTCGAGCATCCCTTTTGTTTATGTAATTTGTGTGTTTATTTTTGGGTGGATTTATTTATTGTTTTATTTCCTATCTTACTAATATGTTTTGTTTTGTAGGGACCTTGAGCATTCATGCTTTAAAAATCATTTTCAAAATCACAAAATGATATCTTGTGTCAGTATCTCTCTAATGTCGAACATGAGATAATTTATTTAAAAAAAAAAACTATCCAGAAATCATTTTGATAAAAAACCCCTATGTTTCTCACCACTTCGAGGTGTATAGGTGATAAAATTTTCAATAAAACCCAGACTCACATCTTTACCAAAATTTCATGCATTAAAGGGAATTATATTTAAATAATGATAAAAAATGGAACCAAGGAAATCAAGATTTAAGTAAGATATAGTTAGATGGTACTAGTTTTCAAGCATTGCAGGGTGCTAATCCTTCCCTACAGATAACAAACTGTCGAACCCAAAATAACGAATCTCTGGTATTATTTCAATAGGTATCAGGTCATGTCTAACTTAAAATGATTGGTGGTGAGTCCAAGTTTATGGCCACTTCGTGGTGGCCATCGAAGACTAGTCAGATGAACGATTCGTCCAGTGGTCCTTTACTTCTTCATGTCAAACATCAAAATATTTTTCAGTCGAGCATGCTTTGGCCATTCGGATCGTCTGAAGTTTATAATGGCCAGGTACATGGAACGTTGATAGCTTGGTGACTCCACTAGGAATAAACTTAGAGAGTTAGGCCTATGACTAGCTATGTCTTGCTTGGTCCTTGGTTCTTTAGTTTCCATACTTATTAAGGTATAATTCTTTTTTTTTTTTTTGCCTTCTAATCTTTTACTTTTTATGCCTTTATTTTGTGATTCTTTTTTAGGGATGGCCTTCTTTTTAAATGAATGTTGGTTTGAATAAGTATGGTAATATAGAGTAAAATAAAAAAGGTTTGATAGTTTTCCCGACACACATTGTGCACTTTGATTTTGCACTAGATTCCCACCAAACACCATGGTGAGGCTAGGATCCTAATTATTAGGACGAAGTGAGCCATCCGCCTTCGTAAGTAACCCTCTGCATAGGCATGGCAAGACCTTTCAGGATGTAAATTACCTATGTCTCGCGTGAGTAACCCTCCTTATTGCATAGGGAAATACATTCACCAGGTCAAACTCATTCTGCCAAACCTATGATGGGCCTAGGATCAAAGTGCCTCGGTTTTCCTTATCGAATGAAAGATTATTCAGACACCTATTTAGGCATCTACTTAAACTCATATAGTGAGCCCTACAAGCCAAACCATGTTAAACCATACCAAAATGCTGATAGGATAACCCGAATAATGGGGTCACTTAGGGAAACACTTCTTACCTTTACTCTTGTATACCATATTATACAAGCGATGATAGGTGAATATTGTCTCTCACATTTGTCATGTTATTTTTATTTATTTAGGGTATGCTATAATTTTTATGGCTCACCCTTCCTTAGCAAGTGGGTGATGACAAGCGAATGTTCACACTTACTATGCCAGCAGTTCATAATATGACTAAAATAAGTCACCATGCGGATGATTTAACACACATATTGATGAACAAATGTCACCGTTTGTTTTGTCAGGCCTGTCCTTACGTGGTATTGTATCACCACGCATAAAGGCAATCTTAGCATAGATATGCTATGATGTTGTCCGATTGTTATGCTCGCCTCTATGAATCATATTGTTTATTTTTGGGGTAAACTTCTATGTGGTATTTTCATTTTGTGTGCTTATTTTTTTGTACAGTTGCTAACTTATCGTCTCTTTTTGTTCATTTTTGCATGCATGCATTATTTCATTATTATCATTACCATGGGATAATTGGCATTTGGTGTAGTGTCTAACAAGGGGTGTCTGTCATGGAGTGACAATCTACCCCAGAGTTGAAATTATTCAAGGAAATTCAAGCCTGGTTTGAGTTACGGCATCATGAAGATGGGGATGTCTTAAAACCCAAGTATATCTTGACAGCACATAAAAAGATCAAAATAAGGTATCATTAGAATGACTGGCAAGATCTGAAGTACATATGGACCAGTTAGGATAGTACCAAAAAGAAATCATTCACGAAGAGACACGGGGACATTGCTCTTTTACTCTAGGTCTATTTGGATGTTAGTTTGCTACAAGCCATTTCCTAATTTTAGAACCCCGCATACCGATGCTTTACCTTCAACCAAAAGGATTTGACCCCCATAGTAGAGGAATATACCCACTGCTCAACATCGAGAGGGCCAAGATCGATAGAATATATTTCAAGGCATTGAACCCTTCAACTTTTAGAGAAGATTGGCCCAGATTCTTAGTGCACCAGAGGCATGGATTGAGGGTCACATCAAGAAGAAGGGAGATGGCGAGTGCATTTCATAGGCTAGTTTAAAAGAGGCAACGGCAAATACCGTCGATGTTTAGAAAATGCAAGATATATTCACTTTGGCTATATATGGCTTAGTCATTTTCTTGAAGACACTAGGTTATGTCAAAGTGGTGGTGACAAATCTCATTTCTCGATTGTGTTGCAACATTAACCTGGCAGCTGCTATCATCCATAAAACCATTCAAGCCCTTAATTTTTGCAAGAAACCTAGGACAAGACATTTCATTGGTTGTGCACCTATGCTTCACCTGTGGCTTATTAGCCACTTTTGCCTGGAAGAAAAGAGAAAGTCATACAATTTCTTCCCTGACTTTAGTCCTATCTCCAAAGTCCTCGAGAAGGAATGGCTTCACAAAAAGTTTGAGGAACAAAGGATTTAAAAACTTCAGAGTCTCAACGGGGATGAAGTGGTGTGGAAGGCTGCTTAGTTCTCGCTATGAACCATCATGTACAACTGTGGGGATTACAATTGTGTGCCACTCATTGGGTTATAGGGAAGTACTAGCTATGCACCTATTTTAGTCCTTCGATAATTTTTGTGTCATCAATTTATCCCTTTTGTTCAAGACCTAGAGGCATGCAACCTTGAATATGGTGGGCCAGATTATAAGTAAAAAATTTAGTTAGCCTTCCATGCTTGGAGATAAACTCATTGCATACAAAGATACTAGAGAGGAAGCAGTATGACCCTAGGGTATAATGAATGGAAGATACGTCGCACCAATGATGCCATGCCTCCATCCGCTGTTGTATTTATAGATAAAGAATTCCTTCTAAAATTGAATTGCTTAGATAGGAATTCGAACAAGAAATGATCACTCTTACCAAGGAAATTGCCTACCTAAAAGAGGAAAAGAGTTAATTTGAGATAGACCGTTATCTACATGAAGGTGAGGTAAAATGAGCTGATAAGGAGAATAATCATCTCAAAGAAGATCTTAAGAGTCTAAAGAAAGACTATGTCACTGTTAGTAAAGCAAACAAATCATAACACCAAGGTAAGTCTTCAATCGAATGGAAAACAAAAATTGCCACCCTCAAAAAAGAACTACATCAGTGGAAAGAAGTGGATAAAGATAGTAAAGAGAAGCTTGTCAGAGCTCGAACCCTTCCATCAACTTATCAAAAGAGAAATGTACGGTTAGAAGCTTAAATTCAAGATTTGAGAGCTAATCAAGTTAAAAACGAGACATTAACAGTCAAGGTTCAAGGCTTAAAGTAATTCTTACAAGCTCGCCAAAACCAGGTGGATGAATTAGTACAGGCCTCAGAATGGCAGGAGCAAGAATGACAACAAATAGTCAATCAGGCATGCTAAAATTATCAGACTCATCATCACCATCTCACTAAACAAATTCAGGGAGCTCAGTTGGAGGCCGAATATATGATGGACGTGGCTCGATCTTTAGCATGTATCATCTTACCCACTGGAGCTCAAGAACAAGAATTGTTGTATTTCTTAGAACATGTGATTAAACAATGTAATCATGCCGGACATTTTTGAATGTAATCATATGTATTCAGGACTTTGGTTGTTTTAATGAAAGATGCTATTGGTGAAGCTGTTTCCTAATCTAATTATCCCTTTTACATTTGCATCAATAACATTTATTCTTTTTTTGCTTTGCATTAATAACATAAATTTTTTCTGCTTCATATCCATTTTCATGTCATGTCATGAAACATTCTAAAGGTTTAATCCGTCAATAATCTAAAGTGAAGGTATCCTGAAACATAAAATCTTGAGCTCGCCATTGCTACAACACTCGTACCCATCGTAAAGCCATGAAGAATGATCATCAGTCCCTCATTAAGCAATTATAACTCATGTATAGAGAATCTCAAGAATAATCAGCCCGCAAGAATGAAGAACTTCAATCTCAAATGGAAAAATTAATAAAATTATTGTTTGAAGCTTTAAAGGATAAGGGACAAACGAGCACCGTCGATGCTGGCAAAAGATCGACTAACCCTGAGAGTAATTTGAATGGTGGTATCAAGGCTACTAATGTGCATGAAGTAGCTTTGCATGAACAGCATCCCTCGACAGCAAAAATTTTATCGACTCAACCATTCATTTATCTTAATCCTACAACAACACCATATTTAGTTCAAGGCTCTTTGCCTGCTATACCTATAGTACTAGATCTTGATGAGCAAGCAAAACAAGAAAGGGTAAAAAGGTCTTCAAAAAAATGATGAAGACTTAAACAAATACCAATCTCTAGAGAAACATCTTTGAGCTATCAAAGGAAGTGATAAATTTGGAATTGTATACGCGAAAGCTCTAGGACTGGCCTCTAGTCTCATCATTCCACACAAATTTAAGGTGCTGGAGTTTGAAAAATATAATGGGACCATAGATCCCATTGCCCACCTTCAGATGTATTATTGTAAGATAATCGTGTATAAGGAAAATAAAATATTATTGATCCACTGCTTCTAGGATAGTTTAGCTGGGCTAACTCTTCGATGGTACATAGGGCTAAATCCTATAAGAATTCAAACATGGACAAATCTGGCTTATGCATTCCTCGACCAATATAAGCATGTATCTGACTAGGCTCTAAATTGCCTCTCCCTCATGAACATGGAGAAAAAAGCCTCTTAGATTTTTAAGTAGTATGCCCAAAGATGAAGGGAGAAGGTAGCTCAGGTTCAACCTCTATTAACTGGAAGAGAAATAATAGTTATGTTCATCGACACTTTGAAAGCTCCTTACTATGAGACATTGGTGGGAAACGCCATGAAAAATTTTGCTGATATGGTCATATTAGGGGAGATAATTGATAATGCCATCAATAGTGGGAAAATATCTATAGGAGAATCATCCGGGTTAATTAAGAAACCAATAAGTAAAGGAAAGGAAAAAGAAGTAAATGCTATCAGCCGCAGGGTTTCTTTAAAATCTAGGCTCAACACAAGGGGTATATGCTCCAAGTATGTTGGGTTTTGGCCCTTACCAAATGACACAAGTAGTTCACTCTACTAGAATTGCTCCAATAGTCACCCTCATACAAAATCTTGTTCAAAACATACCTCCAAATGTGCAACCTTGCAATTCAAACAATGCCAGAGCCCCAAGTAATCGTTAAGCACCTTGAGAAAGGGAACATTTTGAACTTTTACCATACTTATATAAAGAGATCTACAATTGCCTATTAGCTGGCCGATTGGTCACCCTAATATTCTTAGACCTGAAATCTCCTTTATACCCCAGCTGGTATAATGAGAATGCTTACTGTGAATACCATGTTGGAGCATAGGGACACTCAATTAAAAACTGCACCTCATTCAAGAGAAAGGTACAAGGCCTGCTAAAAAGAGGCATAATCAAAATAGAGCAAGGGCCCAAACCAATGTTAGGGCCAACCCACTCCCTCATCATTGTGAACTGAAGGTAAATGCTATGATTGATAAGAAAGGCTGTTGGATCAAAAAAGATGTCAGAGAGGTCAAGACACCAATGAGTAGAGTGTGGAAAGCATTTAGGGAGGTTGGGATAGTGAGCTTAAGAAAGGAATTCATGGAGTTCTCTTACTGCTACAATGCTCAAGAGCATGATTTATAGTAATATTCATCGTTCTTAAAAATAGTCCAAGGAATGATAGACTGATCTGAGATAGAATTCTATGAGATATGTCATGAACTGACTTATCCATCATTAACATTATCAAAAAGAGGGAGTGAATGATGATGGCATCCTGATTTACCTTTCTCTTATGAGTATGTAGAGGTGGCCAAATGAAAGCTTTAGGCATTATGCTTCTAGGTGGATGGAAAAGGTTGCCCAAATTTAACCACTATTGACAGATAAGGAAATGATCGTCTGGTTCGTTGGCACACTGCAATCACCGTTCTATGTTGAAGTGGTAAAAAAAACCCCTAAAAGCTTTACGGATATAGTCCTACTTTAGGGATGATAGATAAGGCTTTGAAAAGAGAATCAGGCGGGGGCAAGAGGAAAGGAAAAATCAAAACAACATGACAGTTAAGGTTCAACAAATAAGATACTTCATCTCAAACCTGCGCAGACGTAGACCTAGAAAGGTTCATTACTAAGCAAAATTACAAGATTATGAATAATATGGAAGAGCTGAGAACGCCAATGAGCACAATTTGGCAGAATTCTGGTAAAGGCCAAATTAGTTAATGGGGTCGAGAAAAAAGAGGAAAAAGTAGACAACTTTTGCGATTTCCATACAGTACATGGTCATACCCTTCAAATGCGTAAAGAGTTTCATGCCATGGTCCAAAGAATGATGAAGGAAGTGTTAACTTTAATTTCAGTTTTGATAAAACAAACAACTTATGTTAAATTAATATTCAACTTGGTATTTGTGTTTAAATTGAAAAACATCTTGAAAAATACTAAATTTGTAATTTAACAAAAATTATATGCTCTAAAAAGTATATTTATACTTAGAATAATTTTTTATATTTATTTGAGTCAACAAAAATCATTTCACAAATATTTTTAAAGGTTGGTACCGATACAAAGAACAAATGTATCGATACTATGCTTAAAAACCCTCAAAGTATCGATACAATTATGAATGTATCAGTACAGCCTGCTTAGTATCGATACTCACCCTATGTGTATCGATACAAGGCTTAGTAGTAGCCAAGGTTTGGATGAAACCCTTAAATGTATCGATACAAGTGTGTATGTATGGATATAGGCTACTTAGTATCGATAGTCACCCCATGTGTATCGATACAAGGCTTAGTAGTAGCCAAGGTTTGGTTGAAACCCTTAAATGTATCAATAAAATGGTATTTGTATCGATACAGCTTGTTTAGTATCGAGACTTAGATCCCTATATTGATACAACAAGCTGTAACAGTCATTTTTTTTTATTTCTGTATCAATGCTATTGGTATTGTATTGATACTATAGTGCAGGATTGAACAAAAACATGCATTTATGAAGACTACAATGGCTCTTCAACCACCACATTAAATGCCCAATGTCTATGAATCAATTTCTAGCTATAAATGGAGGTTCCAAATAGCTGAAGAAGCAGAGATACATATTTCATTGAATCATTGAACAACATAAAGCTCAAAATCATTAGATTCTTTATTTTTCACTTGTATCAAATTCATACTTTTCAAGCCTATTTATGTCTCATTTATCTTGTATTTAAATTCCAGCAAACATCTACCTACTAGAGGTTCAATTTGTTTGCAAAATATTTCTTTTATATCATAAAAGGGGTTATGTGAAAGTGAATGAGAATATTTAAGAGTTTGGGGTATAATTTCCAAAGGAATTGAAAAGTTTTATCTAAGCCTTAAAAGATAGTAGTGTAAGGTTACACCTTAGCCTTAAATGTAACAATTTGCTTAGTGAATTGTGGGAATCACCTTAGTAAGAAAGTACCAAGAAAAAAGGATGTAAGTGTCAAATTAAAGGACCAAACCTTTATACATTGATTGTTGTTTTTCCTCTTCCATATCTTATTTTTAATTTTCAATTTACTTCAAATTTATAAAGTTTTTATAGAACAATTCACCCTCCTCTTGAGTCAATCTCTCCTTTAAAGCTAACAATTGGTATCAGAGCTTTGGCTTCTATTATAGGTCTTACAACCTTGAGAAAAGATCCTTGATAGCTTAAAAATGGTGAATGCAAACATTGTAATCAAAGCCTTACTTAGACCACAAGAGTTGAAAAGCCAAGATAAAGTTAGTCTCATGGCATTTGAGATAAATGCAAATGCTATAGACTTGAAGGGCATTCCATCATAAGACCTCCACTCTTTAATGGTGACAACTACTTATATTGAAAGACAAGGATGATGCTCTTTATCCAAGCAAACAATTATGAAATATGAAAGATCATCATCAATGGACCACTCATCCCAAAGAAGAGAGTCAGAGATTGTGTTGTGCCAAAGGAAGAAGAAGAATGGGCGGAACAAGACACCAAAATAGCACAACCAGATGCCAAGGCCATGCACACATTATTTTATACTTTTAGCCTGAGTGAGTATAATAGAGTCTCACTATGTGACAATGCCAAGCAAGTATGGGATAAGTTAGCAACCATATATGAAGGAACAAATCAAGTCAAGGAATCCAGAATAAGTATACTCACACTTGACTATGAATTATTTAAGATGAAGATAGATGAAACCATCAAACAAATGTCAGATAGGTTTACGAATGTCATTAACAGGTTGAAGGCACTCGAAAGGACCTATCCAAATAAAAAGATGGTAAATGAGCTATTCAATACTGTTCCTAAGTCTTGGGAAGCAAAAATGATAGCAATTGAAGAATCTAAAGATCCCAACAAACTCTCTTTGGATAAACTTGTAGGTTCTCTTTTAACCTATGAAATGAAGATCAAGCATGGACAAGAACCATCAAAGAAGGCAAGTGTTGCTTTTAAAACAACCACCCCTAGTGATGATGATGAAGAGGTTAAGGAAGTTGAAGAAATGGCCATGTTCAAGAAAAGATTCAACAAATTGATGAGAATGAACAAAGTAAGAGGCCTCTTAGAAAAGAAATGATGAAAGGAGACTCAAGCAAGAAAGAGAAAAAATAAATTATTTGCTATGAGTGCAAGAAATCAGGACATATTAAATTTGAATGTCGAATATGAAAGAAATCAAACCCGAAGAAGCAAAAGAAAAAGGCTATGGTGGCCACATGGAGTGATAGTGACACATCCAATAATGATGATGAGGAGGTGGCCAACCTATGTCTCATGGCTTATGATGAGCCTAAGGTATCTTCTAATGCTAATACTTACTCATTTGATGAATTACAAGATGCATTTGATGAACTAGTATTAGAATTTGAAGTTATGAATTTAAAATACAAGAAAATAAATTCTAAACTTAAGTAAGAAAATAAAACACTAAGCATGACAAATGATGATCTTAAGAAAAGAGTAGATAAGTTACAAGTCAATATTGATGAT
>JBBYHL010026000.1:0-10738 GCA_038381835.1 Adansonia madagascariensis
GAAAAGATTTTGAATCAGCAAATTGCACCTTTCAAATTTGCTTTTTGAGAAATTTGTTGCTTTCCGCTCTCTACTTTTCGTTTTTATTTTCCTTTTGAAGTTTTAGGGCAGCCACCCGACGACCAAATTGAGGCGGCTACAAACACGAGAAAATTATCCTAATTTGTTAGACTCCAAGCCATAATTATTAACGGGTTTGATAGTCAATAATAATAATAATAATAATAATAATTTATGATAATTTTTTATTATTAATCAATATTTGATTGTTTGGATCTATCCATAAGTTAAATTAAGTAAAATAATAGTTCGAATTTTTCTACTTTTTTTTATCAAAGTCTACTACAAAAATTCATATTATTGTTATTTAAAAAATATTAAAATTTTTATTTTTATTTTTATTTTTATATTAATATTATATATTTTTATAATTAAATTTAGATCAAAATATTTTTTATCAATTAATCAGAATTTGGATCAAGTGGAATTGAAAAAATACTTATCCAAATTCGATCGAATACAGGCTAAGCAAGTAATTCAATCCTTAGACAAGTCTCTTTGTGACTGTCATTCTTTAAGGCTCATTTTTATTTATGAGTCTAATTAACTAGGATTTATAAATATTAATTAAATATTATTTGATTATCATTTAAAATATTTACATACCTTATATTACTTTTCTTGAATTAAAGGAGATAATATATTAATTATATATTTTTATAAATTTATATTAACCAATATGACTGAACACGTGTTCGTTTATTTATTTTTGAAAAGTTTTCTCTTTCGCAACCTTTTATACAGAAGTGGCTCTCATAATGCAATTATTCTGTAATAACAACTTTATTATTTTGTCATCAACTTTTGGGAATATTTCAATGCAGAGGATCAATTAAGATTTCTTCTTAGTTTAGAACATTTTTATGTGCTAAAAGTATACTAAAAGTGATAACTGTGTTAAAAAAATTAATCCTAACCAGTGTCATAAACAACAACAACAACAACAATAATAATAATAGTAGTAGTAGTATGAAATTCCCTTAATACTTGACTAAATTAAAGGACATTGTGGAGATACATGAGGCTTATAGAACAGAAAAAAATGTTACAGATTCAAACTTAAAAATATCACAATATGTAAGTCATTCATAGTTGAAAATGGGACAACAAATAACATAAACAAATATGCAAGTAGATTTATCGATTTTGGATATAGTACAATTATATCATATAAATAGAATATTAAAAATAATTAAAACATAAAATAAGATGAAAAAATAATACGAATTATTAACATATCAAAAATTATATAAATATAAAATACTATAAATACAATTATAAAAAACTAAAAATCTAACACGATACCAATATATATATTACCAATTGTCTATGTAAGGTTAATTAGTTTATCAAGTGGCCAGTCTTAGCATTGCCATGATTTTATGTGTGGTTTTATTGTTTAAAGGAACAGTTAACCTGAACAAATATAATATCCTTAATTTGTTACATCATGAAATCTAGACCCACTAACTTGATTATTATGATTAATTCTACAAAATATGGTTAATGACAACAAGGTGTGTGCCTGCAATTCTTTAACAAGATTGTTTAAGTAACATTAACAAAATTAATATATATATATATATATATGATCATGCAGCTAAAAAGTAAAAGTTTTAGGAATTTTTTTTATTCCTATGAAAAATTTATCAGGTATAATTGCATTAAAAACAGTATTACTTTGAATTTGTCTTATAAATTTCATTTTTCCTTCCATTAAATTGGAATATAAAAACTCAAAAAAAATAAAATATTGAAGTTCAAATATTAAATTCATGATTTATAATTATTGGTATTATTTTTTCGTATAAAGGCCATGAGATTTAATATTTCTTCCTAAAAAAGCCTAGAGCAGGATGGCACATAGCATATATATATATATATATATATATATATATATATATATATTAGATTTATTCAAAAGTCTAAGTCATCATCATGTTGAATTAAGCTTGAATAATTTTTTTTAATTTGTATTAATTTTTAATATATTTTTAAATAATTATATAGATTTATGAATTAGTCCAAACTCAACTTAAATTAAACTTGAATAACAAATGTGAAAAAAATCGAGTCATAACACCATTGGATCGATGAACAGTTTGAACTCCTATGATTTGATCGAGTTGATTTTAGACATTGTGCCCTACCAAGGAAAAAAGCTTCCACCACAAACGCTTGCTCAAAAACAGCAGTTGTCCTGGTGACATGTTGGAGAAAAAATCATTCTTTCATTTTCATTGGATCCTTTTTCTTTTCTTTTCAAATTAATTGAAGTTTCTTCCCCCTTTTTTTCTTTGCTGGCTAAGTGGGGGTAACAATAGGGAATTTGTTTTTATTTCTTGGGGAAAATTCTTTTCCTTTTGGACCCCATGAAAATTCATATGCAAATTGCCTTTAGGCTTTATTTCTTTTTAACTTTCAAATTGGCAAAAGGAAGGGAAGGTTCTTTAGAAGATGTGAGGCGAGGGTGTGAGAGTTCTTATCAATCAAGTTATGAAAATGGAGGAGAAGGTTACTAAAAGAATTGGACAGATTTTGGGTTTGGATAGATTTGATAATTTTAAACATAATATAAATATAATATAAATAATAACTAATATACGATATGATATAAAAAATAATATAAATATAATCATATAAAACTCATACAACATGAATTATTAATATGTTAAAAATTTACATAAATACATAATATCTTAAATATTACTATAATAAAAAATAAAATAAAATAAACAAAACGTAAACACACTTATTATCGCTATGTCGAAGAAGATTTGAGTTGAAGAAGGAGAAGAAAACTGAGATTACAATGGACATCTACGCATCATTAACTTTGAGGCCCCTCCTTTTTCCACCTCAGCATCACATGCTATGGGTTTTTTTTTTTTTTTGCAGCATTTCGATTTGTGGTTTACACTCCATGCCACCCCACTTCCACTTTTCACTACTTTATTACAAAGTTTTCAATCACCACATCAAAAAAAAAAAAAAAAAAAGGCTATACCTCCCTCCATGGCAGCAGCAAATAAAACAAGTCAATATGGCCGATTAGCTTTTGATTTTCATGAGTAATCATTTTGTATTTCGGAGTATTTGATTTGTCTGAATCTGAGTCCTTTTCTTTTCTTTTTTTTTTTTTTAATTTTCATTTTGGGTGAATCATTGAATCCATCTTTTTTTATTGCTGCTTCATCAGTATATCAACATATATATATATATATATATATATTTTATTTCTTAAATCCCAACCCCCCATATCAAATCACCTTTAATTTGCTGCAATTTTTTTTCCCGAGGACAAATCCAACATTTCTCGAGCTTCATTGTCTCTCTCCCTCTCTCTCTCTCTCTTGATAATGCAAGGTCGGGCTGTCTACATTTTTTTCGTCATTAATCCATTGCATGAGTGTGCCAAGAAATTTATTAGTTGCATAGGAGATGTTTCAGGCATTTTGCTTGAATTTTCTTTATTTTCTCTGCGAGACAAATGCATACTTAATGATTTAAAACCAATACAGTTTAGTTGACATGCAAAGTTTATTTATTTATTTTTGCAGATGGGATGTGATTTTTTTACTTTTTTTTTTTTTTAAATTACCAATACTTGGTTCGAAAGGAAACTAAAATTGAACTGTTTGAAGATCAAGCCTTGAGGCTATAAATTAATTAGTCTCCAATCTATTACAACAATAATTTGCAATGACTGATGGATTATTATGTTAGGATCTGATAATTTACGTACATATGTAAACAATTTATACTTTTATATGTTAATTATATAAATATAAATTATTAAATATATCAAAAATTTTAAATACAGTTATAATATTTAAATTAAATATATTATATTAATCGTATTTAAATGTGTCATGTCACGTATCCCGTGTAAAACAATCGGATCCAAACTCATATTTTGGCAATAATCTTCAAGGAAAATGCCAAGTAATTCGACATTCCCAAACAAACTGCGTTGGTTTATGTTATGATTAATTAAATTGTCAGCGTCGTTAGACCGCAAGTTAGCTCGTCAAAAGACAACTGCAATGCATTATTAAATCGTTTATATAAATCAGAGGTGGGGTTGGGTAAACATTGCAAAATATCTGATGAAATGCATAAATTAAGGCAATTTATACACCAAACTCATCAATGGTGAGGGCATATATTTTCTATTCAGATACAAAAATATTTTATTGTAAATTAGTCCATTATTGAAATGTGCATGAATTCTCTTTGTTGTGATGACAGCCTGACAGATGATTATCTGATGTTTTTAACATAGAAAAAAATATGAAGAAAATTTCAGCTTCTTTCAACTTTGATTTCTAAAAGTTTTTGGCAATTGGGAATTATATGATTTCTTTGAATATATAATACAAGTTCCATTCATGAAGTTAAAAAGGGTTGATGCTGGAAGCTGAACTGCTCTTGGATTTTCCAACAACACTTGTTTGTTTTCTTTTTTTATGAACATTCAAGTATGTGTCGTATATAAATATTTTATTTTGAAAAATATGAAAAATTCGAGTAACATATCACCATTGAAACTTGAAACATTTATTAATCTACTTCAATCTTTTTCTTGCTGCTGCCACCTTTGCTGTGTAGCTAAGTAACTACTTTTTGCAGGCCAACCAGCGTTTAAGAAAAGCAAAGAAGAAAAACTTAATTGTAAAGCTACAAACTTTAACAGAAATGTCTAATTATTTGACCAATAAGAAATCCTTTCTATTTGCAGAAAGTCTAGATCTTTAAAGATGTCGACATAAATTAATTAGACCCTCCACCAGAAGCCAATAGAAAATGTATTAACTATTAGCTTATGCGTTTGCCATCAATGAACCCATCAAGTTATAGCCGTCCATTGTGACCTATTAATGCTACAAGTTGTGTAGGAAACCAGAAAAAAAAAAAAAAAAAAAAAAAAAGGACATAGATTTAACACTAGACAATTAATAAAAAGCTTGAAAGATGATGGATATGGGGAGCTTTCCTTAATGTTGGTGGTAAAGTTGAATATATTGACAGTTTTTTTTTTTAAATGTTTAAATAAGCTGATACTCTTTGAAATAAAACCATGCTAATGTGAGTTAAGTGGCCATTAATGACCTAATCTTTGCATTGGACGTGGCAGCTTACAAATCTTGACACCAGGTGCCTAATTACCATTTCCAAGGTGGCGGTGTACTTTAAAATGATCACTTAAACATAAAATATACTTTATCATTTGTTATTAAATTCGGACAAAAAAAAAAGTGTTTGGAGGTATTGAAATATCGAATTTAGAATGTCATAAGATAAAAGAGATAATTATTGTTTTCAAATAGATGAAGAAAATGTATAAAAAGATAAATTAAAGAATGGGATTTATTAGTGACCTTTTTTTTTTTTTCCTTTTTACCCATTTTCTATCAGAATTTGAAGTTCATAAATCCCATTCCTGGTTTCTTCATTTCCTTTCATTTTTCTTTTACAAAGTTCTTGCATCTCCTAGATGGGATCCCAAGCATCTGTTAAAATATAGGACGTGTTTTGCATTTTAGGAAAAGAAATCACACATACAGACACACACACACGCGCACACACACACACACATATATATATATATATATATATATATATATATTAGAATTCAGAGCCGACCTTCAGGATGTCGGTAAAACCTAACCCCTAAGTCCTGATCACTGACTAAAATCCAAACGAATTTGGCCAGGGTTGGCCCAGCCAGCCAGGAGCAAATAGTCTGGCTTTTCTTGTTGCTGGTGGCGCTATATGACAAATCAGGCATATATCGGAAAAAGAGGTTCATTTCCAAGTAGGCCAAGATCAAGGGAAGAAGCAAGCAATAATATAACAACTTTGTTACTTTATAAAAACAGTGTCCCCTTCGGCAAATTTCATATTCATCAACCCCAAAAAGTTGTGAAAAGGCACATGAAACCTACCTGTCCTCAATCAGGTCTTCTTTTCATTTTTTCTTATCGTTCCAATGAGATGCAACTTTAGTTTTTAACATTTTGTAAAAATTTAACCCATTGATTTGCTTCACCAAAAGGTGTTTTCCTCATAAATCATCATCTCAAGTATGAGTTAAAAACCACCCCATTTCCCAAACCTTTTTTTTTTCTTTTACCCGCAGAAGATGCGATCTGCATCAAAATGGTCCGTGCTAAGATAGCTTATTAGTTAAAAATCCATCGAGTGAATGACACTTTTTGTCTGCAATGAACCCAGTATTTTAGTCTTTGTCGCCAGAACTAAGATGGGGAATGGCTCTTATTAGCAGTCTAAAATTTGGCTTACCCCATCCTTTCAAACACATTTAAAATTTGATTGATTGGATGTACTTCATAATTTTAAAACAATATGAAAAAAAAATATAATATAATATAGTAAAAAAATTAATACAAATATATATATATATATAACGCAGATTATTAATCCATTAAAAATGAAAGGGAAAAGCCTATTAGTAAACAAAATGCTAGCAGTTTATAAAGCCTATCTGTTATGTTATAAGCCCAAATCTCAAGAATCCATATATATTTCCATTGGGTTTATTATGGCTAATTAACCTAGCTATTGTCTTTAGTGGGTTCAGATTGCAGACCCAATTGCTTTTATAAGGTTTCCTGAAGAAAGAGAGCTCGGTCATTATACTTCGCTGGAGCCAGCAAAGTTATTTAATCAAACCTATTGAAACTAAATTGAAAAAAAAAAATTCAATTAACATGTCTTAATTTAAAATAATTTAAACCGTGCATGATTCGCAATATTAAATCTAAATAATTTGACATTAAATTGATTTAACGGTAATTTTTTTATTTGAAATGACTTGATCCTCCGTTGCCTCTTTCTTTATGCAGTGATCTGTTCGTTTTCTGTTCTTTCCAGTTTCTGGATGGTTGAGTACCCCGGCATCCCATCAAACAGAAAACCCAGGTTTCAAATTTAACTGTACCAGCATCAAATAAGATTGTTTAATATAGACACGAATATATAATATAAACATAATATAAATAAATAAATAAATATTTTAAGAATTTATATAAAGTAATTTATTAAAACTCAAAATTTGCTAGGTAAAACACCGTCCCACGCATGAGTGGTGCATTCTATATGCTGGTCAGGATCAGCATGCACCTACCGAGCTCCAACCTAATTTTTTTTCCTTTTAAGAAAAAAGAAAAGTTCAACTAAACCTAATTGTTGAATCATATGTCACTGCTTTCCTGTCTGCCCCACTTGAACTGAAGTACAAAAAGGGTTTCTTATTTTCTTTTTTTTTGGGCTATCGTGCAATAAAAAAGTGAAACTTCATCACTTTGTTCAAATAGATATCTTCCAAAATTCAAATTTAATTTATCCAGGAAAAAAAAGAAACCCTTTTTTCTTGATTTCGTGGGCAACCCAAACCGAGCACGGCACTTTGAGGAAGATCAACTTTCAGTCTTTTCAGGTTATAGCCATCTAAAAATGTCAAATAAGGATCATGATTTAAGGTATAAAGAGACGGATGGATATGGATAAATTAGATATCCAAAAATAGTAGAACAAAGAGTTAAAAGTTCGTCTATATTAGTGGTTCATCGATCTTAACTAATTATAGAGGGGAATGACAGTCTCTTTATTAATTAACCCATTTATCTTTCGGTGTTGGAAAATTCAACGTAAAAGTTCTGGTCATGTGTGTTTTATGCATATGAGATTGACTTTTGAATGAGAGAGCGAAGGGGCTCCATTTCTCCCACATGAAAGAAGGGATAATAGTATGAATCTGACTTCTCTCCGTAATATTTCTTTGACCCCTCAGAATTCATCTCCAATTCCATCAATATGTTAATAATTAACCATTTGACTAAACTTCAAAGTTTTTGAAATTCAATTAAAATTAATTAAATCATATAATGGTTAATGTTTCTATCCAAAGTCCTTCAAGGACAAAATTCTAATCACTCATACTATAAAAAAATATTCTTTCTACAAAGAAAGTTCTAACTTGAAAAGAAAGAAAGAAAATTAAAATTTAAATCTTAAATTAATTATAAATAAACTAAATTAAGATTTAATTTACGTGAAAATGCTGATGGTGGCTGGCATTGCAAGAACATATATTTTTCAATCATATATTTAAATTAGGTTTATTCGTTAGGTTTAGTTCAGTTTTTGACTTTTGGGCCTCATATTTCATACAGTACAATTGGAGTCCACATCAGGCACACACTACTCTCTGAATTCCGCAGAAGAAAAAGTAGAAATTAAAGAAAAGAAAAGAAAACCCATGTTTAATTGTTGACCTTACATATGTTGCCTTTTGGGTATAGTGTCGTATGTTAGGTCTTTCGTCAGTGATTCCTCCCCACTAATGCTTGCTGCTAACATCATCCTTCAATTTCATTCCTCGTAAGTGGCTGCCTAAAAAGTCTTTACCCTTTCTCTTTCTTAATGTCATTACATTATTTTTATTTATATAAAACAAGAGATAATAAAATATCATATAAATAAATATTAATATTTAAATTTTAAAATATTAGTTATTATATTTTTAAAATAATTATATAATGAATTAATTGAATTAAATTTTAAATTTTATTAAATAACACTTTATGCTTAATTTGAATTGTGAAAATGAAATCAAAAACTTAATAATTAAGAAATTTTCTGAATATATATAATAATACCTTACTTTTTCTTTTTCTTTTTGCCATCTTTGGATCCCATGTTGTAATATCTAAGAATTTTCATGATAATCAGTATATAAATATATATAATATTAAGTTATCTTTGGTTGTACTTTTATTATTTTTTACATTTTTAGTAAAGTAAGGTTCAATCTCTATAAAAACCATGTGAAGATCAGTTAAAATTTTATTTAATTTTTTTTCATTTAATGCATTATTATCAAATTAAAAAAATTAAGGTACAAAACATTAAATAGTCATTTAAAAAAAACATTATTTACAAGAAATTTTTCTCTAATTGCCTTAGCTAATATCTATAGATTATAGGTAGTCACTAAAATAATAAATAACTAAATAAATATAAATATAAGGAAACAAATAATGAAAACACCAGTCAACAATATTTAAAATGAAGCAAGATTTACATGAGTTAGGACACATATAAAAATCAGTATTTTTTCCGAAAAATGTTAAGAATTGGAAGTCTTGATTCAAGGAAATTTCTCGATTATGGCAAACTTTCTTTTTTTTCCCTTAAAAAAATTAAAATATCTATTCATATGCACATTGTTTTTTATTTTAATAATGCATATGCAGATTTTTAGGTTGCATAGAAACGTATGAACCAGAGGCTGTTGGCTTCCAGCATGATTCCTCCATCTCACTTTCGTTGTACTGTTTTCATCTTAGCTGTCAAGTCTTGGCCGCCCAAATTCCAGTTTTCATGCGCTTTTTGCTTGCATATAATTAAGTTTAGGTTTAGATTTAGGTTAGGTTTATTAGTCTCAATAAGTACAGGGAAACCTGCAACCACTAATTTCACCAAAACCCATCCTTTAATCAACTTGAATTTCATTAGGTACCGAAGAAAGCACTATATTTAATAATTTTAAATATAATATAATTTATATAATATAAAAAATTAAAATATAATATAATATATTATAAATATAAAAAATATAAATATAATATAAATATATAAATTTATTAAAATTTACGCATATATATATATATAGACATACACAATATAGCCTTAACAAAATTGTCGGAAATAGGGAAAAAGCAAAATGGTAGAAATCTTTAAGGAAGAAGGAACAATCCTGGATAATTCATTGTGATAACCAGACATGATTATCGGTCACGGAAAGAGAGCCGTGGTGGACCATCGCATCTGGCATGCACCATGCATCGATGACCCAAAAATAAAAAATAAAAAATAATCATTTTGCTTAATTTATTGCTAAAACATGAAATGTTCGTTCAAACAATGAACCCCAAAAATGTACGTATATATATATATATATATATATATATACATGTTTGCTCAAACTGTTTTAGCCGTATTCTGGAGGCTCCTAGTCCTGGTCCTAGCTGTTTCAAACATTTTTAACAAAGTACAACGTACAACCTTTTTGACTTTTGTTTTACGATCCAATATCTCAGGCTGTCCGAAAACTGACGGTGCAAATTGCATTAGCTACTGTAAATTATATAAAAACATAATGTAATTTTCATTTATATCGTAACCAAAACAATGTGTTTGTCGCTGATAACTTTGTTTCTTAATTAGTCCTTCACTTGGGGGTTAAACATGGGATAATCCTAAAAATTAGGCTTTTAAGGCCTAATAAAATTATGCCATCTCAATAATACTTTATTTAAAAATATATAATTAGTATTATACACCCATGATCCCTATCAATTCTCAAACTCAGTTTAAACCCTTGATTAATTTATCTAAAAATAATTAATCATAACAAAACAAAACAAAAAAAACTGTAAAAGTATTGTAAAAAATGGGTTACGGTTGATCGAAACACAGAATTCTTAAAATTGACTCAATGTTTAACCAAAAAAAGTGGGGTAAAAACTCTTTGTTTAAATTCAATTTCTTCTTCTTCTTCTTCTTCTTTTTGGCTTTAGGCATCAAATGGGAAATTAGAAATTGCATTTACAACAAGAATTTAACAATAATGGAAAATTTAAGAACAAGG
>JBBYHL010026011.1:0-10738 GCA_038381835.1 Adansonia madagascariensis
TCCTGATATCCCATTGGTTGATCTATAACTCAGCTTTCAAAAAAACACTTTTTATGGTTAGACTAGTTATGAATAATTAAAATCCTGCAAAAATTCCCCAATGATAAAATCCAAGTTTTGAGCTCCTCTATTGTCTCATTGTGATTATTTTTTTTCAATAGGGCATAGATAGTTCATTCTCTAATGGCTTCTTTTTTTTAGGCTAAGTGATGTTCATCCCATTGCCATCAAACTGTTCATATGATTAGTTATGAAATGAAAGTGAAAACTCCCCCGGTTGCTGAATATTTCAAGGCCATGTTATCAAGAAAGATTTATCTGTTACTTCTATTAAACCAACACTTGGTCTTTTACATAGCATTCGACCTAATCTATTTGCTCAGGTTCATGTCAAAACACATCCCTGTTAAAAGAAAAAAGGCAAACCCATTTGAAAGATTCCTTGGAAGTAAAAGTAAAGTACAACCCTGCAGGTACGTCAATCCAGCAAAATTTAAAGTTAGTGACCGCTTATCAAGGACGATTGGCCTAAAAGCCATTGATCTTACTATAGTATGCCAATTAGAGGCAATTTTTATTTTACCTTTAAAATTTTTTACATTTCTTTTTGAATTCTATGAATTGTGAAATGAATTTGGATTTTTGAATACTATGCATACTATCATTGGCTATGAATTTTGTTAATAATAATTTCCAAGATATAGGATAATGAGAACATTTTGAAAAATTTTCTTTGATAGGCAATCACCAATAGGTTGAATCCCTTAGAAAGGTTATTTACTTTCATATATATGTTTGTCCCAGACATTCAACTAAAGACTTTTCGCTACTATAGACTTTTCACACCCAAATGTTCTTTTCCATGGATTTTTTGAAGGTCAAACAATAATTTATGCTCCTAAAAGATTCAGATACTGATAATTTGACATGTTCTAAAATAGTGATAGTAATTCTGATATCTCCAACATTTGGATAACCTTTTACCATGACTTTCTTGACACTCTTCAATTCCTTGATTCAAGAAGAATGAAAGTAAACATGAGCCAAGAATCTCTTTTTCCTTTGAACAAAACCTTTTCAATCCAATGCCTGATACATAAGATATGAGATTCGAGATCTTTTCCATGCTGATCTTTTGTCTTAAATACTCAACACAAACTAACATTTTTTTGTAGCTATTGAGATAATAATGTTAAGGGCATAATTTAAGCCTTTAAAAATTGAGTGCAACATCATGTTATTGAGGTACTCAAAATGATTTTAGAAAGAAAACAACCTTTTTTCCTTGCAAAATGCTTGCAAGTTCAAATGGTCTTGTTTGAAATGAAAAATGGCCTTCTTTCTCTATCCTTTTATAGATTTAAAAAATTATCCTTTTATGGTTCCCTTCGAGCTTGATGATTTATTTTTTCTTTGAACCCTAATCAAGGATCACCCTTCACACTGGGGGATAAATAAAGCAAAGCTTTAAGATTAGAAGGGGCAAATTCTAATCTAAAGTTGCAAGAAAAATTAGTCAAATGTTATAACACAAATTATTAAGATCGAAGAAATTTCAAATTTCAAATTCAAATATTCAAAAGTAAACAATAAAGAAAATTTTAAGTTCTTTTAGAATGAAGAATGAAGAAGAATATAATGAAGAAAGATGAAAAAAGGGAAAAACAAAGAAAATAAAAAGCATAGAAAGATAAAGAAATAAAGACTTTTTCATCTTGAAAGAAATGCTGGTTTGAATCCCTTTTGAAAAGAAATGATCCTTGATTCAATTACCATAAAACATGTAATTTGGCCCTATATATCTTTTTCTTTCTAAAACCTGAATCATGCCCTATTTACTTACCTGCAAAGTCTATTTCAATTAAGTATAACTGTTTGAGTTGTAGGGCCATTCCTAGAAGCTCTTTTCAAATTCATCTTATTGAATGACTTTTGAGTCCTTAAGGATATGATAAGGTATTCAATTAAAAAAAATAAGTTCCATAATGAAAACTCAAAAATAGCAGTTTCAAATAAGCTTAAAGGCTTTGGTATTGCTTCTAAGCCTACAAAGATAGCTACCAAAGAGAAAAGGACCTTTCCATGTTAATTTGAAAACCATCCCAAACCTTTGAAAATCTCACAGCATCAATAATAGGTTGAGTCAAATGCATAAATATTAGCTCCTTTCAAAATACCTTTTAGAAATTTTATACCCAACCTTGGGAATTAATGCTTACTAAAGGTCTTTTAAATCAACTCTTTCAAACTTGGTCTTTACTAACATTAGTTTAACACCTGTGGGGCTATTGTATTTGAAGATTAAAAGGATGTTAACTTCATTGTTTGCCTTTCAAGGGATTACCATGAAAAGAACGTCCACCTAAATTTGGTCTTGATGAACCTCAACCTTTTTATATCAATCTCTTCAAATCAAATTTTAGTAATGCTTCCCCATTTATGCCATTAAATTTATTTTATCATCTTATTCAAAGATAGCTTGAATGGTGATTATCAATCACAAGCAAGCTTTAACATCATGATAAAGATAACATATTCATTATCCTTGATATTGAAAAAATTCATGGTTAAAATCATTTTGAAAGTTTCATAGATTTTGATTAAATATATTTTCTCCAAGGTTGGAATGAGAAGGTGATCTCATTCTGTAAATCTTGAAATTTTGATTAAATGTGTATTTTGCATGATTTCAATAGAAGTTTGCAAATATGCCTTAAACAGATATTTATCTAATCACATAAGTTATATCTTTGAATTAATGAACACTAATTTGATGTTTGATATTTAATGAAATTTTCAGGAAAAGTGAACAATTCCTAAAACCCTTAAATCAAGATTAGAAGAAGGATATTGAGGGGTAAATGTCAAGTCACCTTTTAACTTTCAACAGCAAGCCAGCAAGAAAAAAAATTAATAACAATGAGGCTCAGACTGATGAGGCCTCAATGACATATAGGAATCCTTATGATGAAGAAACCTATTACCTCTTCACGTGATCCTATGTTAGGTAGGTGAAAATGATTTTGAAGAAATTTATCTTCTTTTCACGCGATCCTATGTCAGTCAGGTAAAAAAGATTTCAAAGAAATTTATCTTCTCTTCATGCGATCCTATGTCAGGTGGGTGAAAAGGGTTTAGAAGAAATCTATGGCCTTCTCATGCGATCTTATGTCGAGTAGGTGAAAAAGGCTTGACTTTTCATGCAATCCTATGTCAAATAGGTGAAGAAGGTTTTGAAAAAAGTGGCCTCTTCATGCAATCCCATGTAAGGTAGGTGAATAAGTCTTTTAAAAGCCCAAGAATAGATGATGGCTATGTCTTTTCGAAACTAGCACTAAGCTCAAAAGTAGCTAATTCAAATTGGCCCAGGCCCAAAAGTAGATAATGCTATGTCCCTTGGAAATTGGCACCAAGCCCAAGAGGAGCTGATGGCTATTTCCCAACAAAATTAGCACCAAGCCTAAAAGTAGATGATGGCTTCAGCCTAATCAAAATTGGCACCAAAGCCCAAAAGTAGATGATGACTATGTCCCTTCAAAATTGCCAACAAGCCCAAGAGTAGCTAATGGTTATTTCTCGGTGAAATTAGCACTAAGCCTAAAAGTAGATAATGGCTTTGGCCTAATCAAAATTGGCGCCAAGCCCAAAAGTAGATGATGGCTATGTCCCTTAGAATTTGGCATTAAGCCTACAAGTATATAAGACATTAGCCTAATTGAAATTGGCACCAAGCCCAAAAGCAAATGATGGCTTTGGCCCAATCGCAATTGGCATTAAGCCTAAAACTAGATGATGGCTCTGTCCCTTCGAAATTGGCACTACACCCAAAAGTAAATTACGGCTTCAACCTAATCAAAATTGGCATCAAGCCCAAAAGTAAATAGTGGCTTTGACCTAATCGTAATTGGCATTAAGCCCAAGAGTAGTTGATGGCTATTTCCTGATAAAATTGACACTTAAACAAAAAAAATTGAAGCAATTGGTTATATTTTTATGAAAAATTGTGCAGTTGGTGTGTATAAGAAAAAAATAATTATGCAACTAATTGTATATGTATAAAAAATGATGCAATTGGTGCATATATATATGTAAAAAAAATGATGATGCAATTGGTTATATATTTATGAAAGAAATGATATAGTTAGCATATATATATATGTAAAAAAAAAATTAGAAAAGCTTATATGGCCCTAAAAAAATCATGTCTATATAATCTTTGCCCTGTTCTTGATTCTCAACAATGACCAAAGAGGGGTTGCTATAGACACCTAATTTTAATAATGCAATTGGTTATATATGTGTGAAACAAAATGATATAGTTAGCGTATATATATGGAAAAAAAAAATCAAAAAAGCTTATATGGCCCTAAACAAATTGTGCCTATATAATATTTGCCCTGTTCTCAATTCTTAGCAATGACTAAAGAGGGCAGCTATAGATACCTAATTTTGTCCGAGCCTCCTTCCCTATCAGTCCAAAAATATCTAAGATACATAATTAGGCACCTATCCCACTGAAGGTACACTTTCTTCAGGTGGAATAAACATTTTCAAGACTTTTTTAGTCATCCTAAATGGCCTCAAGTGCATGTGATAGAAAAATCGCCATTTTTTTGTCATACAGAACAAATCTTGAATAAAAAGAAAAATATTAAGGTAAAATAATTAGCTTTTAATTTTATTATACTTGTGAAATTTTGAAATTTATTTTTGTAGATGTTATTACAGTCAAATTTTTCATTTTTAGGGATTTTCAAAAATTTTTGGTTAAATTTAAAAAGTTGATCGCCAGATATTTTTATCAAAACTCGTATAATATTTATGCGAATGCTCACTGCGAAAAATAAAAAATATTTCAGGAAAATTTTGTATTGGCATTTTATACTACCAGGTATCAAGTTGTCGATTTTGATAATTAATTTGAATTTTTCAGAGTAAGACGAGTATCATATTCGAAAAAGTTTTAGTAAAAATTATACCAGATTTCAAGTTTTCATATTTATTGTTTTTATAAATTAATATTTTGAGTAATGTGTTGGATAAAATTCATTTTTATAAAATTTGAATATAGTTTTGAAATTTTTTTTATTTTTAAAATATGGAGTTTTCTACTCCGTAAATTTTTTTGGGAAGCTTTTTCTAAGGTTATAATTTTTAAATTCTTCAAATATTTTCATTAAATTCATATTAAATCAATTTTTCAAAATTCAATTTATCTTATGAGTTTTGTTTTGTTTTGTTTTTTAGAATTTTCATGTTTCCAAGATAGGAGTTTTCTACTCTGTAAATTTTTTTGGGAATATTTCTCTAAATTTATAATTTTTAAAATTCTTTAAATATTTTCATTAAATTCATATTAAATCAGTTTTTTAAAATTCAATTTATTTTATAAGTTTTCTTTTCTTTTTCTAGAATTTTCTTGTTTCCAAGATATGAAGCTTTCTATTTCGTAAATTTTTTCAGGAGAATTTTTTTGAGTTTATAATTTTTAAGATTCTTTAAATATTATTTTTTAATTCCAAAATTTAATTTATTTTGTGAGTTTTTTTAGGATCTTTTTTTTTCCAGGTTATGGTGTTTTCTAATCCATAAATTTTTAGTGGGATTTTTTCAAGTTTATAATTTTCCAAATCCTTTAAATATTATTGATAAATTTATATTAAATCAGTTTGTGAAAATTCAAATTATTTTATGATTTATTTTTCATTTTTTTACATATAACAAATTTTCTTGGTAACGTTCTTTGTCGTAAAATTTTATGAGTTTTAAATTTTAATGGTTTTGTTCTTGAACGTTAAAATTGTTTTTGACATTAGATTAAATTAAAATCATACAAAATTTTATTTCAAATAAATAATTTTTTATTTTTATGATTTAGTCTTTTTAATTAATTTTTTATGGTATAATTTTACATATTATATATAAATATAATACAAAATTATTTGGAGCTTAATGATGCCATGGATGACCTTATCCATAAAATGACAAACCTAATTAATCTAAATCTAATCAAATTAAAAGTAATAAAATCAAAATAAATGAATAAAGATAAAAAAAATTAGGAGAAACTTGTAGAACCATTCGGCCAAGGCATTTCTTTTATGCCTTGGCCAATTCTCCCCTTCTAAAAGGGGTAGAAACTTTTCATGGAGGCTTCTGGCTATTTGGAAGAGTAAACACCAAAATATAGCTTTTTTAAGGTATAAACACTTAATTTTTTTAGTTTTTGTTTATTTGATTCATTTCTTTCCTATTTATTAGTCACAATCATGTTAAAGCTTATGGATTTTTAATCCATGTTGAAAGGCTAAACATCGTGATTATGAACAATTTCTTATATTTTGTCATTATATTTAATTTTTTTTAGTTATAGCTTGATTTTTTTATGAAATATTGTATTGATTTTGTTATACATATATGTTTACGTCTACATTTTTCATCTTAATATTTTCGTGTTAATATGTTGATAAATATATTTATATGCTTGTTTTTTGTGGTTTTATTTTTGTATTTAAGCTTGATGATGTTTATTTATGATGATTATACTCATGATGTTGTGTTGGAAAATTTTGATGTATATTAGTTTTTTTATCTTGGCCGAATTTCATAGTAAATTTTACTTAATTTATTTTGTTATTTTTATCATGATTTTGATTACTTTGTGATTTTTTAGAACGATATGTAATATTATAATATAATCTAAAATATAATATAATATAATATATATATATATAACATGTTACATATATGTTGGGAGGTCAGTTCCCTTACTTCCCCCTCGCCCCACATATGTATAATATATATTATAATGTATAATAAATCTCAAATTATATTAAATGCTGAATTAATATAAAATAATAAAAAATATTTTATATTAAATATTGAAAAACTAGTTAAAAACTAATAAAAATTAAAAATATTTAATATTAAATCTAAATTATAAGGGAACTGACTCCCCACATGTCAATATGCGGGGTCAGGGTTAGTTCCCTTTTCCCCATGCATATGTATAATATATTATATATAATACACGTTATGTATTATATAATAATATATAAAATATTTTTTATTATTTTAAATGATAATTATTTTTAAATAGTAATTTGAGATTTAATGTAAAATATTGTTAATTTTAAACAATATTTTTAATTTATAGATAATTTATATAATATATATTATATTTTATAATATATTAATATAGGGGATCGGTTCCCTTACCTAAGAGAGTCAACCTCTTGAATTGCTCTACTGCATGGAGAAGAAAGGCAAAAAGATAATTACAATCGCCTTATTAATAATCTTAATGCTTGCTATTTTCTTCTTTAAATTTTTTTCCTAGTTTCACACTTTTTTAATAATTATCAGTCTATTTTTCTTTTTTAAAAGTCTCCCTACAGAGAGATAAAAAAAGCAAAATTGGGGTAAAGTTGTAAATAATAATAACAAGCAGCTAAATTACCAGTGCATAAATCATGTTCGTCGACTAAGTTTGCTTAGCGGTCGTAACGTAATAACCAGAAGTGTAAGCACTATTATCCTTTTTTTTAATCTGATTAAAAAAATCAAATTGAAAATTAATTTTTAATATTTAAAAATTTATTTTATTATTAAATAAATAATTAAAATATATATTGACTTAATCAAATGCTTTTTTAATATAAAATTAAAAGATTAAAAGTTTAAATTTTATTATTCAAAAAAATTAAAAATAATAAAAATCTAAAATCGAATTTTTATTTTTTTAGAAAATTTTGATTGCTTGAATGACAATTTAGAATAGATAGTTGGAAAAAGTCCAAAAAACACCCATGGGAATGAAATAAAGAAAAAAAAGTTGAAATACCAACAAAAAAAAAAGGAAATAGCAATTTATGAAAATAATGATAAAAAATGGAAATTACCATGCTACCTTTAATAAAATCAAACCTTTTCATCCCAATTTTCCCTCCACAGAACAGTATCTTTTACAAATTTGCAAGAACCAACTTTTCTTCTCATTACATGAACCTAGCTTGAAAAACATATTATTGTTGATTTCTCGTAATTTTTTATCGCAGACCCTATTCCAACCCTAGCTTGAAACAACCCTCTCTACTTCATCTAGTTCATCTCCTATTACTGAAATTCATTCCCTACTGGTGGCCTAATATACCCAACATAGTTTTTCATCCTTGTTTTTCATAATTTACTGATCAATCTCGATTTTCTTTGTTTACTGTGGATTTTAGTGGTTCCCATTCCATAATTCAAAGAAATCCATATTTCAAGGAAGTTAAGGTATGCTGTTAGTACTTCTTAACCTAAAATATAACTTTTTGAAAAAGATTTTAGTTTTATTATTAGGCTTTTTTTTAGGGTTAGCTTGAAAAAGGAATTTATCATTGTAGGAGTTAGATAAATATCATGCCAAATTATGTTGATAAAAAATCAGAATATATGTTTATCTATATTGTGTTGAGAAAAAATTTGGACAATGAAGATATAATTAAAGGCGGTACATATGTTTATGCCTATTGAGTTTAAGATTTTGTAAAAGGAAATTATAAATGTTTATTATGTGTTTAGGGCCATGTTGTTGTGGTTGATAGTGGGAAATCTATAAATAGTAAGCATGATTTAGTTTTGGAATATATTTGTAGTCATGATAGTTTGAAACAGTATTGCATAATGAGGTTGTCGAAACCTAAATTGAATCAATTGTACAATGTAAGGTTAAAGTGGAGTAGATTGTGCAGAGGTAAGATAACAGATGAAACATGAATGATAAATAGTAAATTAGAAAACCTCGTAGATGATTCGGGTAGATGCATAACCCTTGGATGCAAAAAACTTATGAGAATTTAGCAATAGAATGCTTTATAGTAATTTAGAATGTTATAAGTGAGTGATAGTATAACTCCAAGTAGCATGAGCATTAAATGTTTGAGTTTAATGATTCCTAATCTGCATCAACTACAATGATCATGTATTGTAGTTAAGTTTTCAGGCGGTAGTGCTTCTATGTATAGAACTTTGGTTGTCAGATACAATTCCTAAATAAGTCTTGCCTTCGATTGCTATAACCCCATTAGCAGTAGTAGCATATTTTGAACAAACGACTGCATTTTTTAGAACTTGGCATGCAAGATTAATTAACATTGAAATATTTAAGGAATGAGTTTTAGTACAAAATGTACTAGTGATTGCTAGTGAATTGGTTTTGCGATTTTGAAAATAACTATGCATAAATGAATGAGTGTTTTAATTTTAAAAGGGTATTGTCAATGTTGTTTGATTGTCAAATGGTTGTTTGATGAGATCTTGTATGACGTCTGATCGAGTTTACCCTTTTTTGTGGAAAAGTTTGATTCTTAAGTTGCGGACTATTGTATAACTGTAATTAGGGTTGCATTCTTGCATTTTAAGGTGTTTGTGTAGTGTAGAGTATTATGGACCATCTTGTTATCCATACATTATTTATATGTATATTGAGTTATTGTGAATGTACATTCAGTTAGGGTGAAATTTGAGACTCATACATTTAGTTGTACTGGCATGTACATTCTATTTTATGGAACTTATATCCTATTTTTATTATACGTACATAGTTTATACATATACTATGTTCAAGTGATTAAAGAATTTACATGATACATTGTTTTGTATAGGAGGTTAGAAGTATTTAGGGAGTATATAATTGATATGTACATTCAATTATAGTCATTTGTTTGTTTAAGTTGGATAGTCATATGTACATTCCTAAAGGCTTGTATGTGCATTGGTAGGAGAATGTTTACCTCTTCCTTTTTGAATCTATTGGTGATAAGAATAAGTTAAATTAAACAAAAGTTAGGTTAAGTATATTTATTCCTTGTTTGCCCAATTTAGGGTTGGTTAGTTGTCTGCATGTATTAGATTGATTGCATATTGAAGGTTTCAATGAGTTTAGGGATATACGTAAAATGAATTTACTAATTATACTTTTTATATATTAAAGTATATGCATGCACACATATATATTCTAAAGCCCAGATTTAGAACAATATAATATTTACAGGTTAAAAAACTTACACATGGATTGAAGACATCATAGAATGAGTGCAAACAAGAAAACAAAAGTTGCAGAGATAAAGTTTTTCCTTATAGCCTATGGTTTAATGGAATATTAATTGTCGTTTATACCTAATATGATACCGTACAAAATTGCATCACGGTGGTGAATTACACATATGATGCAGTCCAGTAGGTTTGTTAGGTTTATTAGAGAGGTTGTTATAGGTGACGATAGAAAGGAGAACATAGTTTGAGAAATAGGTTTCTTGAGGTTTTTGAGTTTAAGAGTAACCCTTTTGCGTCACCAATTGTGTTTATAGTTGACTTAACATTTTGACACATTATATAATGCTTTGAGATGGTCCAACCATGCTATTGCAATTAGGGATACTGATGTTGGTCTGGTGTTTAATGCTCCTTGTAATGGGGTAGAGGTTACAGAAGAATCTATAGATATGAGCAATGAGATGAAGGCATGGTACATTAAAATCTTGCCTTCCAATTTATTGCAAGAAGTTTAGGATCTATTATGCAGTGTAATTGATTTGGATGATTGGAAGAGGTTGTTTACATTATATGTTATAGGATATGTCTTAGCGTTGGGTGGTTGGTTAAAGGTTAATACGAAGTTGTAAAAACCATCTTTGATCCACGATAAATTAAGGCATAAATTGGGGTGGATTTACTTTGAAGCACTTAGTTGATG
>JBBYHL010026043.1:0-10736 GCA_038381835.1 Adansonia madagascariensis
AGGATAAGCTGGGTTCATATGAGAAGCAGATAATAAATTTTATAAATACCAATAGGCCAAGGAAGCCTGTCTCAGCGCTGCAGCAAGGACAGCTTTCTTCGACTCATATGCATTCCATGCAGCAGCCTCAACCTCAAATTAATCAAACGCAGTCTCATGATAATCAAATGAACCCTCAGTTGCAGTCGGTAAATTTACAAAGTTCTATGCCAACAGTGCAGCCAAACAACATGACAAGTTTGCAGCATAATTCCTTGTCTTCTTTACCTGGGGTTTCAACACCACAGCAAACCATGTTAAATTCGCTGCAGCCAGGTTCCAATTTGGATCCAGGACAAGGTAATGCCCTAGGCTCAATGCAGCATGTTGCTCCAGGACCTTTACAACAGAATCCAGTGAGTACCTCCCAACAGGCAAATATTAGTAGTTTGTCATCACAAAGTGGGTTAAGTGTCCTCCAGCAAAACATGAATCCTCTTCAATCAAATTCCAACATGCTTCAGCACCAGCATATGAAACAACAGCAGGAGCAGCAAATTCTGCAGTCACAAAAGTTCAAACAGCAATTACAACAGCGCCAGATGCAGCAGCAATATATGCAGAAGCAGCAGCTACTGCAACAACAGCAGCAGCAACAACAGCAGCAGCAGTTGCACCAGCAAGCAAAGCAACAGCTGCCCACTCAACTGCAGGCACATCAGATGACACAGCTGCATCAGATGAATGATGTAAATGATATGAGGCAGGGGATCAGTGTTAAGACTGGTGTTTTCCAACAACATCTCCCGACAGGCCAGCGTCAATCTTATAATCATCAACAGTTGAAACCAGGTGCTCAATTTCCTATTTCTTCACCTCAGCTTCTTCAGGCTGCATCTCCTCAGATGCCTCAGCATTCTTCCCCACAGGTTGATCAGCAGAGCCTGCTGACATCTATCTCAAAAACAGGAACCCCGTTGCAATCTGCAAACTCACCTTTTATTGTTCCTTCACCTTCAACTCCCTTGGCTCCATCACCTATGCCTGGGGAATCTGAAAAACCTGTTCCAGGTTCTTCCTCTCTTTCAAATGCTGCAAATGTTGGACATCAGCAAGTAACTGGTGCTCAAGCAGGCTCCCAATCCCTTGCAATTGGTACTCCTGGGATATCAGCCTCACCTTTGCTTGCAGAGTTCACAGGTGCAGATGGAAGTCACGCAAATGCTTTAACAACTGTTTCTAGTAAGTCAAATGTTACAGAGCAGCCTCTTGAACGTTTAATGAAGGCGGTTAGTGCAGCTCAACTGACACTTCATTCCCTTTCTCTTGTGCATAATGTTCCCTTTTTTGAGAAAGCTTAGAAGTTCTTTCTCCTTTTCTTCTTTTTTAAATTGGATTTATCTGATTTTTAATGCACTACAATTTCAGGTGAAATCCATGTCGCCTATTGCATTGGGTGCTTCTGTAAGTGATATTGGCTCAGTTGTCAGCATGACTGACAGGATAGCAGGGTCAGCGCCAGGTAATGGGTCTAGAGCTGCAGTTGGTGAGGATCTGGTTGCCATGACAAAGTGTCGTCTGCAAGCAAGAAATTTCATCACTCAAGATGGAATGAGTGGGACAAAGAAAATGAGGCGCTACACTAGTGCGATGCCTCTAAATGTTGTATCATCTGCAGGCAGCGTAAATGATAGTTTTAAACAATTGACTGGTTCAGAGACATCTGATTTGGAATCAACTGCAACATCTAGTGTCAGGAGGCCAAGAATTGAGGTATTATTCTTTGTTCATTGTACATATTTTAAAATTGTTGGCTCTTGAATATGTCTGCTATGTTTTTTTTGGAAGCCTCTTCTGGTGCTTGGTGATAATTACTATGTATTTGATGAATGTCCATTTTTCCATTTTGGAATATTTTCAAGTTATGTTCTATTTTCTTCTTAAAACACACAACATCTTACTTTGTCTATATTTTCTTATCATTGTTATTATTTTTTACCTTTGGATTAGAAGCTAGTAAACATCAATTTGATAAAATCTTGAAAATTTAACTTCAATAACCTTAAAGTCAAAGGAATTTTTTTAAACTTTGCGCAGTCAAAAAGCAAGCACTCTATTTGGAATGAAAAAGGTTGTTGAACTTTATTGTTGCTGACATGCAATTCTTTTGCAAAGTTCATGTATTTACTTTATTGGCTCACTTCACCGGTTAGCAAATTTTTTTGTGGGATTATATTGTTTTTCTGAAACAGTTATCCTTAAGTACTTATGAGTTTCATGCTGATTGACTATTATGTACTTCATTACGTTTAAGTTTTATAATGTCTTACTTGCCTATGTAGATGACTGCTGATTAATATGTTTAAATCCTTCAGTACACTTGGGAGTCAAAACTGCATCCAACTTTGAGAGATAATATCTTGAGGAAACCATTATTGGCTCGTACACAAGAATCAGTCAATAGTGTAGATGCAGATATTGTGCAGCAAAAACATTTATTCTGTTCTTAAGGAATGAGTTTATTCTAGTTGAACATAGTTGAAATTTAAGGACATTGTTTATTGAAGCCATAAGGAAAGATGTACCTATTATTTGGAACGTGTCAGAGTAGTCTTTACAATGTTACATTTAAGCATGTGATGAAGGTATAGATAAAATGCAACATAAACATTGGTGAAATAAATTTTGTTAACCTTTTGAACTTACGCGTCACTGTTAATTCTTGTTCTGAACATTTGTTTCTTAGCTATTGTTTTCTCATTTTTTCCCCCTTATCCTGCGGCCTCCATTTACTGCTAGTGTTACAACGTGATTATTGGCTAGGTGTTCCCTTAACATATTCCTTCCTTTCTTGGAATGCGAATAATTCTGATAAGCATCAATTATCAAATCACAGGGAAGAAGCTTCATAATTCAGTCAGGGAAGCTTGTAGTGAAAATATTAGTTATGGGTTCTATCAAATTAATGTGTAATCCTTGATACTTATTAGCTAAATTTCAAGGCGCAGTTTGACCTTCTAGCTTTAATGACATCTGAAGTGATTGGAAATTCGAGCTCTTATTTTTATCCAGAGTCCTCTAAATTTCTACAGTTATATTGATCAGTGGTGCAATGAATGTGGGCAATATATTTTTCCCTGGCCACCAGTCTATTTTCTGATGTTCCATCACTTTGTGTCAAATAGAATCCTTTTGCATGTTGGTTTTCACATTTAGCAATTTATGTATTATTTGGGGCCGTCTAAGATAGCAATTTTCAGTTTGCTTTATGTAATTAGATATATAAAATTTCATGGGACCTGGTGCAGGCTAATAATGCCCTTTTGGAAGAAATAAGGGAAATAAATCAACGACTTATAGACACGGTGGTTGATATCAGTGATGAAGATGTTGATCTAGGTGCAGCTGCAGCAACGGCTGAAGGGGGTGAAGGAACCATTGTCAAGTGCTTTTTCAGTGCTGTGGCTCTCAGTTCAAACTTGAAATCACAGTACATGTCAGCACAAATGGTAAGCTGACTGATCATGGAAACAAACTGATGTGTTGACCTGAGGTATTATGATTTCTCTGCATTATATCTACTTTATTGCTCTGCAGTCACCAATTCAGCCCTTGCGTTTGCTGGTCCCCACAAATTATCCAAATTGTTCCCCAATCCTATTAGACAAGTTTCCAGTTGAAGTCAGGTGAGGAAACATTGCATTTTGGTAAATTATTGTCCATCATGATCTTGTTTCACTTTTTGCCCATTGTAATTTATTTTATTTGAATACAATTTCCAAAAGTGAAAAAGTGCAAAGCAATAATCTTTTCTGTTTGAAGGTAAGGTTATTGGCTTTATATTTATTGAGGATGGAAAGAAGCTAGTTGAAGGATTAAACTATCTAGAACTTAATTTTCTTTCTTTAGTATATCTGATAGGTCTAATTGTAACTTATATATATTACATATATTTAGGTGGTTTATACTATTAATTACTTATTTTTCCAGGTATTAGGGCTTAAGGATTCTATTTGGTATCATGTTTATACTAGTTTTTAGGACTTTAGTTGCAAATACATATGTTATTTTAGTTTCAACCGATTTGCGAATTCTTGAGATATTGGTGTTTTGATTGTTTTGGAGATTGTTATTTTAGATATTTGAGTATATGATTATTGATATTTGAGTTGTGATTTCGGATTATTTTCTCGAGTGATTAGTCTAATCCTTTAACTACCCTCTCCATCCTCCACTTATAACGGGAAAAGGTTCAGTTTCTTGTTGTCGTTGCCTAAATCTGTTCACTGATTTAACTGCTGAATTAGTCAATTTCACTGGTTACTTGGTGCAGTAAATTCGACTTCTATGGTAGTTGTAAATTGTATATAATAACATCAACTATATTTTAGGTTTTTCAATATTCCAGGAGATAATTCTTTAGCAAATATTAACTATGGTTTAGGGTTATGTTTCTTAAATGATTTTGGGGTCTCATATTTCTGTTTCACAGCAAGGAGTACGAAGACCTTTCAGTGAAAGCAAAGTCAAGGTTTAGCATATCATTGCGAACCCTTTCACAGCCCATGTCACTTGGGGAAATAGCAAGGACTTGGGATGTTTGTGCCCGCGCCGTCATTTCTGAGCATGCACAACAGAGTGGTGGAGGCAGCTTTAGCTCAAAATATGGGACTTGGGAGAACTGCTCGAGTGCCACATAGCCATCTTTGCTGACTCAAATCAATACTGTAAATTGGCGTTGTTTTCGTGATTGACTACAAGAATTTGCGACAGCTGCTATCTTGAGGACTGAATAAAGCAGTTTTCTGATGCATATCATAGCAATCAAGAAGGAAGCAGCCTCTGGTGATGTTTTTGGTCGACTTGAGAAAACTCCCGAGGTTGGTTCATTAACTTTATGTATGTCATTAGGTAATTATTGTTTGCCTGTATGGGTCTGTCTAAACATGCAGCATTATGATATCAACTTCGCCATCACTTTCTGTTTATAAACCATGATGAATTGTGTTATGTGCGTTTGCAGCAATTTGTATTGGCTTTCCTGCTTTCCTAAAATAGTTCTGCAAGTTCTTTGACTGGATTGTAAAATGATTGTTGTGTCAGTTTTGAGAAATGCAAAACTCTAGTTATAGTAGTTTATCAGTTCAAGATTGATTTATTGTTCTTTGGCTAATAAAGTAAATTTATGTGGAATCCTTCTCGGTAGTTTCATTTTGCCCATTATTACTTGGTCATTACCAAATTATTTCCCTCAACCACAGCTCTCTTAATGGGTCTGGGCCAAAGTGTTGGATATGCATATATCAAAGTTTTTATATATTTAAAGAATTTTATATCATGTTTAAATATGTAACTGACACAACTATCAAATACTAATATTTTAAAGATAAATGAAGAGTTTAGATACCTTAACTTGCTTTTATGGTAAAGTAAACTTTGAGTTGGGATTGCGAAAGTGAAACTAGTCAAGGTCAAATGTGTAATTATTGTTGCTGTTACACTGAATGAAATTGATATCATAGTTCCAAATAACGATTGGGGATTTTATCGTGGATGAGATTGATGTGATAATTGCAAGTGTAGTGAACTTTATGTATCTTGTGATGATTTTAATAGACGTAAATTTGATAATATTTTAAAAAATTTAATAATTTAGTAATGTCATAAATGCTACGTAATGAGTAAAGGACGATGTTAAAGTTATAATTTTCGTTAAATCGTTAAGTGTTACATTGCGGCCAGATTTTAGAACTATGACCTGCATCATTGCATTCTTATGGTTACCGACAGAAAGATCATTTATTTTGAGAGAAAAATCAAATATAAAAACATGATTCATGGTCTTTGCATAGTATTGGAAATGAGTCAAATGACCCTTTTCCATTTTTTTTTTTTTTTTTTTTTTTTTTTTTTTTACGGATCTAATGAGTTTAGAATATGACTGCCTGCGAATTCTTTCCATATCTTAAATATTATTTCCCTGTTCTAAGAAAAATTTTAAGTTGGTTGCCGATACCCTATTGTTAAGTGCATGAAATGCATCAAAGCAAATAAATTTAGCCGAAGGTATCCCTACTCCAGGACATTGTAAAGAGGGCCAATTCTAGACTTCAATATATATATATATATATACACACATATTATTGTTGTACCCATACTATATTTTTATATTATAATTATACTTAAAATATTATATATTTATATAAATTATAATTTTTATCATGTCTGTATTAATTTATTTTAATTATTTATTTTATATGTTTTGTTTATATCATGTAATTATCTTATGTTTAAAATTAAATTAAAAACATCTAATCAGTACCACACACCCAGTGAAGTAAAACAATGTAGTAATAATTTTATAACCAAATTAAGGAAAAGTAAAAGAAAACAAACACACTTCCTTCTGGATTTCTAGGTATCTAGGTATAATTTTGGGTGATCTTAAAGGATAATTTCTCTACTTTAATTCCAATAAACAACCATTTTAAACTCATAAGAATGGAAATGCTGTACTTTTCTTGCTCTGTATATTTCCATACCCTAGCAAACGCCTCTTTCTCAGTCTTTCCCAACGAAGACTGATTGCTAATGCTTTTTCTCTCTACCAAAGATGAAAAAGATTAAAGACATAATAAGGGAGACAATTTCATGACTGAAACAATTCCTCCTCGCTGCCAAAGTCTGGCTTTCAAATAAAAAAAAAAAAATCATCTCTTACCGATCAAATTTAATGGAAAACAAACCCTTCAAGTCGGTTTCAAATCCTGGAACATTGAATCCCACCTGATCTCTTCAACAGCTGTTGTTGTTGACCAATATCCATCTTCATCTTCATCATCCTCATCCTTCTGGTGCCCCAAAACCATTGGACTTGAAAAGCTCTCGACAACTCTAGCAGGCCCTGGAACCACCCGAGGAGTCCCATTTGTGAGCAGCAGCGGCAGCCTCCTTTGTGTAGTATTAGCCATCACCAGCTTCTTGTTTCGTTTCAACATGGCAGCACCTTTCCATTTATTACCATATCCCGATGACCGACTCCTTGGATCGACAACAACAAGAGCTGACCGATGATCTTCTTCTCCGTGGTGAACCAATGCCCTGATGTACTTAGCTAAGCTCCTTTTGGTTCTCTTGATTGCCAACAGAAGCCTTGACACTGGTCGTGGACCACTCAGTAATACTCCTTTCTCCCTACCAGCAAGCTTGAGAATTTCCAGCCTGTGTTTAGCTATTGATATGCCCATGCTTTGGAGAAACTCGTGGTTGAAGAAAGCTATATCTTCTTGTTCGAGCTCGTTGTGTGAAAATGCAAGGCCATACTCATAAACAAGGGATGGCTCTAGGCCTGTTTTTGAGAGCCAAGAAAACCAATCCATTGCCGACGATACGAGTGAGATATGAATATCTCAGTGCCCTGAGATCCAAGGGGAAATAAATAAAGGAGTGTACAGAAATGGTAAAAAGAGAGGAAGGATTGGGATTTTTTAGTAATTGAATTGTTACTTATTTGTCCAAGCTAAAAAAGAAAATCACATCGATGATGCCTTCGGTTTTTGATCGATTTAAAAATTTTTAAATGTACAAAAATTATTTAATATTAAATATATATTTAATATATTAAATATATATTTAATTAAAAATTAAATATATATATATGTAAAATTGATTTTTATCGATTTTCTAATGATTCAATAAAGAATTGATTTTTTGCAACATATCAAACCTAATGACCTATCAACTTTCAATTCGGTGTAGTTTGAATTTTTTTTTTTTTTTTTGAATCAGTGTTGGTAATTGAATATTGAGAGTAACTAAATGAGAAAGGAAAAGGTGGATGTGGGGTTTAGATGGCCATCTTCCATGTTCCTTCCAAAATGGGGCAAAGAAAAGACCAAAGTGTGATCAAACTCTCAAAGGATTATGACCCAAAGGTCACCATACCTTTGTCCAAAAAGAAAAAACTCCAAAATTTCCATTGCCATCAATCACGGTACGGCGAAGCATTAGTTTGTGGGTGGGAACACCCATTTTCTAGTTTCTTTTGCATACTTGAACTAAAATTCCTAACTTTGAGATTTCACACCATCTAATTCTTGAGGATTTCTTCTAAACTTACCCTTATCTATTGTGCTAATTTTTTTCTCGGAGTTTTGTTTACCTGACCCTTTGCAGTTGTGTTGATTTAACTCAAAAGGTTTGACTTTTGAGTCCTAGTTGGTGCAACCATTGGATTAGATTTAGCACTTCTTTGCAAGGAAGCAAGCTACCTAAAATGCTAATATAGGTTACTAAATGCAATTGTCTATACTCTGATTGGCTTGTAGTTTAAATTTTTTTAAAATTTTTTTTTTAAGTTAGATTGTATCGATTTAAAATTTTATTTTAACATTCATAATAAAATTAAAATATTATTTTTATATTAATATTTATATATTTTTATAATTTAAAATTAAAATATTATTTATTATTATAATAATTCAGATCAAATTAATATTTTTATTCTATTAAATATATTTAAGATATATATGATCTTATTAATCTCACTTTTAAATTTTAAAAAATTTATTTATTATAAATAAAATAAATATTTTTCTTTTTTGATAATTATCTTAGCTGTAACCCGAAATAAAATCTTTTCATATTGATTGAGAATCTCGACCCTGGAAAACGAAAAATGGGAGAGGCCCAGGTGAGAAGTAAGAACAACGACGACGACAATAATAATAATAATAATAACAGGAGATATCTTGTACAATATCCGATTGATTTAAACTGTTTGTAGGTCCCAGCTACGGCTAGGTCATTAATTACTGACACAAAATGTTTAGAAAATTATCTTCCTTCCAATCTCAAGATGCTCCATGTTAATTAAATGAATCCTGCAATATATAATTTATATGAAAAAAAATATATTTCATTTACTATTAATATAATTTTTAAATTTTACAAAAGTATATTTCATAAAAAAAAATTGTCTCAATTTGTAATTAAGCAATGCAAAACATATCTAAATTTCTTAGTTATTTTTGCCCATGTTTGTTCTCCTACATTTCACATGACCCTAGTTTGATTGGACCTTTGAACAATTGAAGAATGAAGAGGGTCAAGGGGCCCCCATTCAAACTGTTTCCATGTGAATAATAATAATAATAATAATAAAATGTTGGTATCTCACAAAGTTTTGTTCTTGCCTTCATCCCTTAATTATTTTCTTTTTGGAATTTTTGATGCAAACAAGGGCAAGTTTTTTTTTTAAACTTTTTTCACATGAATGAGTTTGGAGATCCAACATCATCGTCAGCAAGCAACTCATGTTTCTAAATAGTGGAGGGCCATGCAAATTTGCATAGTGCACGCTAGATTAAGATGGCTAAAAGGAATCTAAATTTTAAAAAAAATATATTTAAATTTAATTTGATTAATAAAATTAAAATTTTAAATTTTAAATAATTTAAATTTAAAATAACTTAATTTAAATTCGTCTGAACCTGACCCAATTACCGCTCTTAATGTCAGATAGTGACACCCGCCATGCATACGTAGTGTTTGGATTTACAAATTTATTGGGTTGGTGATACTATAGATTTACAGATTGACGTAATTCTTATATTATAACAATTTAAAGGTTCCTCTAAGTACGATTGTGTATTCGATCAGCTTAATTAGTTTAATTAAAAAAATTTAAAATTGAATTAATTAATTTTATTGAAGGAATCAATTGAATTGATTGATTTTTTTGATCATAATCGAATTAACTAAACTGATCAAATTTTAATTGGTTCAGTCAGTTAATTTGATTAAATTGGTTTATTGGGTCTTGGGCTAGTAGGTTGTATATTTGGTTTGGGTATGGATTTGATTGGACTATTATATATATAAATATTAAATATTCGATTAATTCAGTTTGTTTGGTTAATGATTTTACTAATTGGTAACCGATCAAATTAACAAAATAAACTAACATAAAAATCGATATAACCATTAAACTGACTTAACTAAACCGAATTAGTCAAATTTTGTTGGTTAAGTAAGTTTGAACCAACTTATGCATAGTTTTACCTCTAAGATATGTTTAAATGTCGAATTTTAAGACATTTGATCACTTATAGGTGCATATTTTTCTTTTTTGATCGTTAAATTTGATTTAAATCTCTCATTTTTTAAAAATACAAGAATTCAAACAACCTTTTTAATCTCCTTATGTATGCTAAAAACCTCAATTTATTAATTTACATTTTAATATGGTTCTAGCAATAATAATAATAGTAGTAGTATAAGTTGCCGTGAATAACCCAAATACCATTCTTTTTGGTGTGTATATATATATATATATATATATATATAGAGAGAGAGAGAGAGAGAGAGAGAGAGATAAAGAAATATGTAAATAATAGGCCTATATATATATATATATATATATAGATAATTATTTAGTACATCGATAGTGAAATTTTTAAATAAATTTAAAAATTATTATACTTTTTTTGGCATATTTAAAAAAATAAAAAATAAATAAATAAATAAATAAGACATATGATAATTTTTTAATTCTACTTTATGAAATTAAGAAACTACATGTCAATATACTAAATAATTTTCCTATATATAAATATATTGATATTGATATTATGAAAAGTGAAGTTCACAAGTTTTCATAACTTAGCTTAGTTGATTTTTGCAAAGAATTTGAATCATAAATTTTTTATTTCATAAGTTAATTATAGTGACATTTAAATTTTCTTTTAAATAAATAA
>JBBYHL010026053.1:0-105429 GCA_038381835.1 Adansonia madagascariensis
TATATTCCCCATCTCTCCAGGGCGTATATGAGATTAAATCTTTTTCATCAAAACCTGGATTTGTATTTCTATAAGATTCATGCATTAAAAGGGTTTATATCAAAATAATGATGAGTTAAGATCGAAAGAATCGAAACTGAAATAAGACATAGCTAGTGAGGTATCGATTTCGAGCATCACAAAGAGGTTCATACCTCATCATGTGTAACCAACTCTCAAACCCAAACGACGAATCTTTGTATTAGGTAAACCACGGGATCAATGTTTTCAGTTTCGTAACTCAAAACATAGGTTTCAATAGGCATTCGATCATGCCTAGCCCAAAATAATTGGTGGTGACTCCAAGCGTTGGCCATTTTGTGATGATCATCTGAGACCAATAAGATCAGTGATTCATCTTATGGTCCCCTTCACTGTATCAAAAGTCGAGAATCCATACTTTCTCATTCTCATCATGTCGTGAAGAAAAAGTCTCAGTCAAGAAGACATTTCCAGGTCAGAAAAATGTTTTAAGTTGTATGCACCCATAGATCCGTGAGGATCCAACTTGGCGTATGTTGTGACAGAGGCATACCTTAAGCTTTTGTTGAGTGCAACATCATGTTATTGAAGTATTCAAAATGATTTCAGAAAGAAATTATCCTTTTTCCTACTGAAATGCTTAACAAGTTTAAATGGCTGTGTTTGAAATAAACAATGGCCTTTTTTCTCTATCCCTTCTCAAATATAGAAAATTATTCCTTTTATAGTCCCCTTTAAAGTGTATTTTCTTTCTGTGAACCCTAATCAAGGATCACCCTCTACATTGGAGGATAAATGGAGCAAAGCTTCAAAATTGAAAGGAGCAAATTTTGTCTTAAAGTTACAAGAGAACAAGTTTGTTGTCATGACATTGTCAAAAATCAAGCAAAGTTCAAGAAAGTTCGAGTTCCAAGTTCAAATATTCAAAGTAAAAAAATAAAGAAAGCTCAAATTTCAAGTTTTTCAAAGTAAAAAATAAATCAAGAAAGTTTAAATTTCAAGTTCCTTTAAAATGAAGAATAAAGCAAGCAAAAATAGATAAAGAAATGTATATGTGTTTTTCCTTGGAAGACATTCCAGATCGAGTTTTGCTAAAAAAAATCCCTGATTCAATTACCCTTTAGCACTTGATTTAAGCCTATTTATCCTTTCTTTCTAAACCTTGAACCATGGACTACTTACATATCTAATAAAGTCCATTTGATCAAACATAGTTATCTGAGCTATCAGGATATTCCTTGAAAGCTCTTTAAAAGTTCATCTTTTTGAATGATTTTTGAGTCCTTGATAATATGATGGGGCAAGCTTAAAGGCCTTGGATTGCTTCTAAACCAACAAAGATAGCCACCAATGAGGACCTTTCATGCTAATTCAGAAATCATCCCTAACCTTTAAAAATTTTATGATATTAAAAAAAGGTTGAGTCAAATACCTAAAAATTGATTCCTTTCAAAATAAACTATCAAAAATTTTACACCTAACCTTGGGAATTGATGCTTACCAAAAGCTTTCCAAATCAACTCTTTGAGACTTGGTGTTTGCTAGCATTAGTTTAACATCTGTCAGGCTATTATATTTAAAGATTAAAAAGATGTTAAAACTTGACTGTTTACCTTTTAAGGAATTCCCATAAAATAAACATTTACTTGACTTTGGTCTTGATAAAGCTTGACCTCGTTATATCAATCTATTCAAATCAAATTTTAATAGTGTCATCCCATTCGTGCCTCTAAATTTATTTCTTCATCACATCCAAAGATGTCCTGAATTATGATTATCGATCAAAAGAAAAAGTTTTAATGTAAAGTAAACTTTTTTCTTCTAGGTTGGAATGAAAAGGTGATCTCATTCCATAAATCCTGGAATTTTGATGAAGTATGATGCTTTTTATGATTTCAATAGAAGTTAGCAAATATGCCTTGAGCAAATATTTATCCAATTGCATAAATTATATCATTGAATCAATGAACATTAATTTGATATTTGATGACTTTTTAGGAAAAATTAAACAATTCCATGAAACAAAATGCTTTTCACACAATCCTATGGTAAGGTAAGTGAAGAAGGCTTTGAAAAAGCTTCAATGGTGATATTCAGAGCATTTAGAAGTTTTCATTCAGAAAATGCTTTTAATGTCATCAATGGTGATATTCAAAGACAAAGTTTTGATGGTGAGATTCGAAGCATTCAAAAGTTTTCATTTAGAAAATGCTTTTAAAGTCTCGATGGTGATATTCGAAGTCAAAAGCGTCCATAAAAGTTTTAAAAGCTCTTTAAGGCAACTTCATCCGATTAAACAAAAGGATCGACGAAGTTTATATTAGAACTGAATCCTTTGTGACCACCAGGATGCTTTTATGCCAAAGGTGCACATAAGGAATAAGTTCATTTATTATTGGTCAGCTTTACTTCGTTAGGAACTAATGAAGCATGATGTCCAACTTTGATTAAGTAGAAGGATTGACAAAATTTGTCATAGGTTTAAGTCAACTTCATTCGATTAAGCAGAATAATTGACGAAGTTTGTCATAGGTTTAAATCAACTTTGTCCGATTAAGCAGAATGATCAGTGAAGTTTATCATGGGTTTAAGTTAATTTCGTTCAGTTAAGCAAAAAGATCAGCAAAATTTTCATAGGTTCATTTTTGTTGATGTATATATATGGTGTAAAAAAAATCTTTGTTTGCTGAGTTTGTCTTTTGTTATTGTTTTCGTTTAATGAATACTTTTGAAATTTTGTTAGTAAAAGAAATCTTTGTTTGTGGACTTTGTCACTTGTTATTTCTTTACTTTAATGGATATATTTTAAATTTTGTTAGTTAAAAAAAATCTTTGTCTACTAAGTTTGTGTTTTGTTATTGCTTTGGTTTAATGGATACTTTTTAAATTTTGTTGGTTAAAAAAAGAGCTTATATAGCTTGAACAAAATTATGTCTACTTAATCTTTGCCCTATTCTTGATTCTCTGCAATGGCCATAGAAGGGTAGCTATAGACAGCTAATTTTGTCAACCCTAATCTTTTATCATTCAACAATCTCAGCTGAATCATCCTTAAAATTTTTTGACCTAGAATTCTAAAAAGCAAAGGGAACCAAAAAGCAGTTTAGGAAGAAGAAAAGAAGTACCACGCCTTACCAATTTTCCACACCAAGCTCTTTCCTTTGCTCCTGCAGAATCAAATGATCTTTTGTTGTCTCTGTAAAGCTTAAGAAGCCTCTCTAACCCAATTAAAATAACTCGAGCATAAGATGTAGCATTTTCTGTTGAAGAATCTAATTAGCCAATGCATGTTGTTCAACTTGAGGATAATTTGGAGTATCCAGCTTGGGAAAGAATCACAGGCTCCTGTAAATTCTGACTTAAATTACTTGGATGAATTTTTGCTAATAAGCTTTTGGTTTTATCCTTTTTTGCTAAAATCTAGTAAATAATCAATTCTTATATAGTGATTGTACTTAAAGCACGATTGAGGTGATAGGAAATAATAACGCATCTTGTGGAAGTTTTGAGTTTAAGAACTTATAGTTCTATGCACCTCCTAATTTTTCATTACCTGATACAATTCAACCCCTACGGATGCCAATCTAGCAAAATCTGAAATTAGTAGATGCCTATCAAGAGCAATTAGACTAAAAGGCGTTGACCTTATGGTAGTATGCCAATCAAATTCAATTTTTATCTTAACTTAAAAATTTTGTATATTTTTTAGAAATTATGAATTTTGAAATAATTTTGGATTGTGAATATTATGCTTCCTATCATAGAACATGAACTTTGTTAATAATGATTCCTAGTATCTAGGAGAATGAACATATTTTGAAAAATTTTTCTTTGATAGGTGATCACCATTAGATCAGACTTTTTGAAGGAAAAACCTTAACTTTCATTTATATGATTATTTAGACTTTCAACCATAAACTTTTCATAACCATAAACGTTTGCTCCCAAATGTTCTTTTTTTGGATTCCTTAAGAGTCAAACAAACAAGTTATGCTTCTGAAAGATTAGGTACCGATAGTTTGATATGTGTTAAAATAATGATGGTAATTCCAAGATCTTTTACATTTAGATAACCTTTTGCCATACTTTCATGACACTCTTCTAAATCTTTGATTGAGGAAGAATAAGAACAAAACTAAGCCAAAAATACCATTTCCTTTAGGATAAAACCTTTTAAATCCAAGACCTGATAGAGATGCAAGATGTTCTAATGCCAATTGGATTTATTTCTTGAAGGATCAACTAGAACCAAAATTTTTTGGTGGCTACGAAGTTGAAAAATGTTGAGAGACATACATTAACCCTTTAAAATTTGAGTGCAACATATGTTAACAAGGTATTCAAAATGATTTTAAAAAGAAAACAACCTTCTTTCCTACCAAAATGCTTGCCAGTTCAAATGGTTTTGTTTAAAAAAAATTGCTTTTTTTTTCTATCCCTTTGCAAATATAACAAAGTATTACCTTTGTAGTCTCCTTTGAGCTTAATAATTTATTTTTTTCTTTAACCCTAATCAAGGATCACCTTCCACATTGAATGGGTAAGATTAGCAAGGCTTTAAGATTAGCAAGGAAGAATTCCAATCTAAATTGACAAGAAAAACAAGTCAAATGTCATGTGGCAAGTTCTAAAGACCGAAGAAAGTTTAAATAAGTTCAAATAACCAAAGTAAAGAATGAATGAAAAAAATTTCCAATTCTTTATGAATGAAGAACGAAAAAAATATGATGAAAAAAAAGTAAAATGAAGGGGATAAAGAAATAAAGTTTTGTTTGTCTTGAAAGACATATTGGATTCAATTACTTCTGAAGAGAAATAATCCTTGATTCAATTATCCTTAAACATTTGATTTAGGCTTATTTATTTTTTTTCTAAGCTAAGAACCATGGCATCCATAACTTACCTATCAAAGTCCATTTTGATCAAACATAGCTATTTGAGCTATTTAGCCATTCCTAGGAAATTTTTCAAAAATTAATCTTTTTGGATGATTTTTCAAGTCATTAAGAATATGATGGGTCAATCAATTAAAAAATGAAGTCCTAGGGTGAAAATCTGAAATAGGACCATCTAAAACAAACTTAAAGGCTTTGGGATCATTTTTAAATTGACAAAGGTAGCCTTTATGGGAAAGAACTCTTCATGGTAATTCAAAAATCACCATAAAACCTTTGGAAATTTCATCATATCAACGAAAGGTTAATTTAAATGCCTAAATATTGACTCCTTTTAAGATAACCCTTTAGAATTTTTTTGCCTTAACCTTGAAATTTGGTGCTTAACAAAGGTTTTCCACATTAACCTATTGAGACATGGTGTTTACTAGCATTAGTTCAACACCTGCTGTGCTATTATATTTGAAGATTAAAAGGATGTTATAACTTGATCGTTTGCCTTTTTAGGAATTCCCATAAAAGAAACATTCACCTAAATTTGGTTTTTATAAACCTTAAACATTTTTTACCAATTTCTTCAAGATAAATTTTTGGTAATGCAACCACATTTGTCCTTCTAAATTTATTTCTTTATCTTATTCAAAGAGGTCCTAAATGGTGATCATCAATCATTAAAAAGCTTTAGCATCATGATGAAGAGAACATGTCTATTATACTTGATATTTGATGATTCATGGCTGAAATTATTCTACAATTTTCATCAAGTAGATTTTTTTTCATGTTAGAATGATAAAGTGATCTCGTTCTGTAAATCCTGTAATTTTGATAAGTTATGATATTTCTCATGATTTCAATAGAAGTTTATAAATATGCCTTAAACAAATACTTATCCAACTATATAAAGTTGTACCGTTGACTTGATAGATACTAATTTGATATTTGATGACCTTTCAAGAAAAATTGAATAATTCCCAAATCCCTGAAATGAAAATTAAAAAAAGGATTTCAAGGAGCAAACATATGATAATCCTTTAATGATTTAAACCTTTAACTCTAAATATGGATAGAAGCCTTTAACTTTGTGTTCAGCCTCGCACTTCTTTTGCTAGAAGAAAAGAAATATCCACAACATTTTCTAAAGATGCCTTTGACTCTATATTAAAAGCTAAACATGATATTGAAAAAGAGTAAAAATCATTCACTATGTTGACTTCCTTAAAATTGAAAGGTAAGTCTCACATCCCTTCAATTCAATCGAATATCAAACATTGTCATTACTTAAGTTGACTCGTATGGTTTCATCTCGTTCAAACTTTTACCCCTTTTGACTTATACGTTTCACCCTGATCAACCTTTTAGACTTGTTGACTCATATGATTTCGTCTCGATTAACCTTTTCTTATTTGTTAACTTGTATAGTTTTATCCTGCTCAACCCTATCTCATTAGTTGACTCATATGGTTTCATCTCATTAACCCCTTTAGCCTTTTGACTCATATAGTTTCATCCTAATTAACCTCTTAGATTTTTTAACTCGTATAGTTTCATCCTGGTTAACCCCTTCTTATTTGTTGCCTCGTATAGTTTCATCTCGATCAACCTCTTCTTATTCGTTGACTCGTATGGTTTCATCTTGATCACCCTTTTTCATTTGTTGACTTGTATGGTTTTATCTCGGTCAACATTTTCTTATTTGTTTACTCATATGGTTTCATCCTAGTCAACCTTCGAGACTTGTTGACTCGTATGGTCTCATCCTAGTTAACCTCTTCTCATTTGTTAACTCATGTGGTTTTCTCTTGGTCAACCCTTTCTTATTCATTAACTCGTATAGTTTTGTCCTGATCAACCTTTTTTAGTTCATTGGCTCATATGGTTTCATCTCAGTCCTTTTAGCTTGTTGACTCATATGGTTTCATCTCGGTCGACCCTTTTAGCTTGTTGACTCGCATGGTTTGGTGATAGTAACCGAAATAGTTTTCAAAGCTTTTGGTGTCATATCTAAATTTATTATTGGTTGTATTGGACTTGTGTCCTTTTTGCAGGTCAAAACATGTCCTTGATGAAAGGAAAAGGCAAAATCCATTTAAAAGATTCCTTGGAAGGAAAATTGAAGTACAAGCCTTCAGAGATGCCAATCCAAAAAAATTTAATGAGTTGGTGGCCGCCCACGGAGGATGTTTTGCCTAAGGGCTATTGACCCTATGGTAGTGTGCCAAATAGGGGCAGTTTTTATCTTAACTTTAATATTCTATATCTTTTTAGTACAAATTTTGAAATAAATTTTGGTTTATGAATAGTGTGCATTTCATGGACCATAATTTTGTTAATAATCATTTCTAGTATCTAGGATAATAGAACATTTTGAAAAATTTTCCTTTAGATAGGTGATCACCATTAGATAGAAGTTTAAAAAGGTCCTTCACCTCCATTTATATGATTGTCCTAAGCATTCAACCATAGACCTTTCACACCAAAATGTTCTTTTTTTTTGGATTCCTTGAAGGTTGAACAAATAGGTTATAACCCTAAAAATCCATGTGCTGATAGTTTGATATGTGTTAAAGTAATGATAATAATTTCAGGATCTCCCATATTACCACAACTTCCATGAAACTCTTCCAAATCCTTGATTTAGGAGGAATGAGAATGAAAATAAGCCAAAAACACCTTTTCTTTGGGATAAAATCTTTTCAATCCAATGTTAGATAAATAAAACGTAAGATTTAAGGTTTTTACTCCATGCCAATTTGATTTTTTCCTTTAAAAGGTCAACCAGAACCAAGATTGATAGGTGGTTATAGAGTTGATAATTACAAGGGGCATCCATTAACCAAAATGTTGTAAAAGAAAGAGAAAATTTTGAAAATTTTAGTGTAATATCATGCTGTCGAAGTGTTCAAAATGATTTTAGAAAGAAAACTGTTCTCTTTCCTAAAGAAAAGCTTCATAATTCAAGTGGTTTGTTTGAAATGAAAAATGACCATTTTTTTTATCTTTTTATAGATATAGAAAATTATTCCCTTTCCAGTTCCCTTTGAGCTTGATGATTTATTCTTTCTTTAAACCCAAATCAAGGATCACCCTCCACCTGGTGGTAAAATGAAGTAAAGCTTCAAGATTAGAAAAAGCAAATTTTGTTTTGAAGTTACAAGAAGAATAAGTCAATTCTTATAGTGTAAAGACAAAGATCGATTTAAAGTTCAAATTTCAAGTTCCTTCAGAATAAAGAATGAAGAAAAACACGATGAAGAAAGAAAAAAAAGAGAAGCAAAGGAAAATGAAAAAGCAAAAAAAATAAAGAAATAAAAAAGTATTTTCATCTTAGAAGATATGTTGGATAAGAATTCTTTTGAAGAGAAATGATCCTTCATTAAATTACCCTTAAACATTTGATTTTGGCCTATCTATCCTTTTCTTTCTAAAATCGTGACCATGGCCTAAGTTACGTGCCTACAAAGTCCATTTCTATCAAGCATAGCTATATAAGATGTTGAGTCATTCGTAGGAAGTTCTTCGAAAATTCATCTTTTTGGATGATTTTTGAGTCCTTAAGAATATGATGGGGCAATTAGTCAAAAAATGAAGAAAAATAGGAAAAAAGAAAAAAAAGGAAAAAAAAAGGTGAAAATCTAAAAAAGATAGTATGGAACAAACTTAAAGGCTTTAGAATTGCTCTTCAAATTGACAAAGTTAACCACCAAAGGAAAATAACTCTTCCATGCTATTCTACAAAATAATCTTAAACTTCTAGAAATTTTATGATATTGGCAAAAGGTTGAGTCAAATGCCTAAATATTACTTTGATTTAAGCTAACCTTTCGAAATTTTCATGTCTAGCCTTGTGAATTGATACTTTCCAATGGCCTTCCTAAGTTAACCCTCGAGACTTGGTGTTTACTAACATTAGTTTAATACCTATTAGGCTATTTGTTAGTATATGCTCTAGAGCCAATCAGACTGGATGAGGCGTATATAAGTTAATAATGCAAAATAATCACCTAGGTTAGTGATTCAAAGTTTTCCTTCATGTAGGGACTTGATTGATAATCATGCAAAGACTAATTGGATGAAGCCCATGAAATACAATGGCCTTGCAAAGTTAGTAAGGAGTTACGATGATGAGATCCTTATGCTAAGAAAGCTACATGTTCCAAGTCATCGTATTATCAAGATATGGCATTGACAATGCACAAAGACCAGCATATGCTAAGACTGCATGCATTTAATGCATGCAACTCTTTGATCTCATAGAAGTTAAGTATAAAGATACTTGGGGATAACTATGGGTGCTTATTTAGTGGAAACAAGTTTACTGAACATGGCTCATATGAGAACTCTATTTGGTATAAGTCACTCAACTATCTATAGAATTTGTTCTCATGTGTCAGTCGTGTTTTTTAGTCCTTAGACTTGTGATACTAGTCATCTCGTATGAGAAGTGTCATACTTTGATTTATCTGAAATGGGTCTATAATGGATATTTAAGATGTGGTACGCCGGGTATGACATGAATTATACGGTGGATGAATGAGTGATCCAGAAAGGATTCACCATTCCTAGTGATATTGGAGACATATCTAATATGTTCTTGGCTTTGGTTAACTTGATAAAGTCATTGGCTACATGTTCCTTCTGCATTTAGTAAGGAGTTACACTGATGAGATCCTTATGCATCAAAGCTACATGTTCCTAGTCATCGTATTATCAAGATATGACATTGACAATGCATAAAGACTGGCATATGCTAAGCCTGTATGCATTAATGCATTTAATGCTACAACTCTTTGATCTCATAGAAGTTAAAGTATAAAGATACTTAGGGAAAACTATGGGTGCTTGTTTAGTGGAAACAAGTTCATTGAACATGGCTTATATGAGATCTCTATTTGGTATAAGTCACTCAACTATCTATAGAATTTGTTCTCATGTGTCAGTCGTGTATATTAGTCCTTAGACTTGTGATACTAGTCATCTTGTATGAGGAGCGTCATACTTTGATTTATCTGAAATGGGTCTATAATGGATATTTAAGATGTGGTATGCTAGGTATGACATGAATTATACGGTGGATGAATGAGTGATCCAGAAAGGATTCACCATTCCTAGTGAGATTGGAGACATATCTCATATGTTCTTGGCTTTGGCTAACTTGATAAAGTCATTGGCTAACATATGATGAATTTAGGAGAAATTGTTTCTCTAAATTTATAAGGTTAACTGAAAGCTGCAAAAACTAATATGGATTGATATATGAGTAGACACTGCACCATACTTATAGTCTTTCTCAGATATCTAGTGAAATGATCAAAGTACACTAAGAAACAGTTACTGAAAGGTTTCTTGAAGAGGTCATATTAACTCTTCCAGCATATTAGGTGGCCATGATGCTTTCTAGAGGCCAATCTTGGTCTATAAATGTAAATACACTTAATTGGCTAATTATATTTATTGGTGTTATGATGGAAGCCTAACGGGTTACACATAATAAGATGATTTATTAGATTAAAACTAGGATTTAATTAAGTATGACCTAATTAAAAGGTATAATGAGAAGTACTCAATTGAATTAGTCAATTAGGAGTAATTTAAGACGTGAATTAGAGTGTAAAATCTAATTTCAGATGTCTTAATATGGCTATAAAAATAAGAATATCTTATCAAGATAATGTCTATTATAGACATAGTTTAAGGATTTTATTAAATAAAGCCTAATAATTATATTTGAAAATTAAATAATTACTTGATAAATTATTTAATATCATTCACATGAAGTAAAATTATCTACTTGGATTAGAAAATATAATTATGAATTAAATTATCTAACATGTAAATTAAATGGATGGGCTAAAGGCCTAATTATCAAGTTAATGGAGTTTAGTTGTGCACTATTCTAAGTTGGGCTTGCTAATGGGCTTGGTGCATGGAATAGCCATCCTTGGTGTGCTACTGGGCTCAAATATTATTAAGATACTATTTGCGACAAATCTTGGACAAGCCAATTAAAATTGTTTTGATTAGGCTCCGAAAAACACTCTAAAGTGGGGCCACCTTTTGGATATGTTAGTATTGGGCTTAACTGACCCCATGGTCAAGCCTAACCTAGTCTAGGGTGTATTAAATACATTACTAAAGCTTTTTGGCTGATAAGAAGCATTAGGAATAGGCACCAATCCTAGATTTCTCTAAGGAATTTGGGGCAACATCTATGCTTTTTTAAGCTCTTTTTGCATTTTCATGGTTTTTCTGAGTTTTCTTGAAACATTTTTGACACAATGAAAATAGAAAAGCCATTACCTAGCATTGAGAGATTATGTTTTCACAAAAGTTGTGACAGTGGTCAAATCTCGAAATCCTTACTTCTTTAAGCCTCTTTTGTGTCGATTAGAACTCCAGGTGATCTTAAAGTGTTTTCTATCTTAATGGTAGAAAATTAGGTTTTCTATCTTAATGGAATCAACTAGAATCAAGAATTATGATTTTTAGATCCTTTTATTAGCATCTATGAAAATAGTTACTTCCCTACAGAGTTGTTTCTCCTTTTTTTTGGTGCAATAAGTAAAGGAATCACTCCCGGATCACGTCAAATCTATACCTATTGGCAAGACACCTTTTTGGGTAAGGCTTGAGAAGCCTTCTGATTAGCACTAGAGAACCACTAGACCCTATGAATGCTCCAATTGGCATATTTATGAATCATCATTAGAGGTCGAACACTTGTGCTACATTTGGCCTCAAGAAGCGATTAAATTCATGCAAGGATTGGCATGCTTAGAGTTACGAGTCTCAAGTAGGCATGATTTCTATCAGATCTATGTTTTAAAATTGTTATTCGATCACATGTACATCTCTTCCTAAGACCTGAGGAAATCCAGGTGTTTCTTTGTCTAATTTTATTGCGTAAGTTTAATTCTAATTAAATTTTTATGATTATATTGATATGCATAAACCTAAATTTTCCTTTTCACTATTGTATTTGAAGATTGAAAAGATGTTATAACTTGATTTTTTTACTTTCAAGGAATTCCCATAAAAGGAACATCCAGTTGAACTTTGTTTTGATAAACTTTAACCTTGTTATATCAATTTTTTCAAGACAAATTCTAGTAGTGCCACCCTATTTGTCCCTCTAAATTCATTTCCTTATTTCATTCAAAGATGTCCCGAAGGGTGAGCATCAATCACAAAAAAACCTCAAAAGATGAAGATGGCATGTCCATTTTCCTTGATATTAGACAATTCATGGTTGAAGTTATTTTGAAATTTTCATAATTTTTGATCAAGTAGATTTTTTCCCAAGTTAGAATGAGAAGGTGGTCTCATTCTCTAAATCCTGGAATTTAAAAGGATTGTTATACTTCTCATGATTTCAATAAAAGTATCTATACATGCTTTGGGCAACGAAATATAGATTTTTATTCTTTGAATTGATAAACACTAATTCAATATTTGATGACTTTTCAAGAAAATAGAACAATTCTTAGATTCCTATAGTCAAGATTGGAAGAAAGATCTCATGAGGCAAACATGAGACAACCCCTTAATGGTTTAAACCTTCAACTCAAAGTATAGGCATTAGCCCACTCACTAAACTAAAAAAAGAATAAACATCTGCAATATTTTTTGAAGATGCCTTTGACTCCAAATACAGGCTAAATTGGAGGCTATATATAATTAAACCCATAAATCAGAAAGTATAATCATCAAATTTCATCATACACATTTTGCATGCATTGCATTCAGTAATTTACAAATTAAAAGCATAGCATAATAGTGGAAAAAAGTAACAATCATCCAGTTTGCCAACTTCTTCAAAGGTAAAAGGTAAGTCTCACATCTTTTCAGACATATAAAATATCAGACCTTGTCTATACCCAAGTTAACTTGTATGGTTTCATCCTAGTAACCCTTTTCAACTAGGTTTCGCTCTGATCACCAAAGTTGACTCATATGATTTTGTCCCGATCAACCCCTTTTTGACTTAGGTTCCACCATGCTCACCCAAAGTTGACTTGTACGATTTTGTCTTGGTCAACTTTCTTTGACTTAGGTTCTACCTTTGTCATTAAAGTTGACTCCTATGGTTTGGTTCCAATCAACTTTTTCCACTTAGGTTTTGCTTGGTCACTTAAAGTTGACTCATATGGTTTCATCCTAATCAACCTTTTTCGACTTAAGTTCTACCTTGGTCACCTAAAGTTGACTAGTTTGTGTAGACACTGCATTTTGCCCAAGCCATAATCCAAGGCATTGAAGGTCATTATCTTGGGCAACTTTGGAGTCATTCGGATGAGCATGTGCCAGTTTCCCATTATTTTCAACTAAGGTGAGGTATTCAGAGAGCCTAAGGTATATATAAGTCACATTGATGCTTAGGTATTGATACAAAGCTTTCACATTGCTAAAAATTAAAATTTTCACATGTAGTATCGATATGAGAGGGTTTGGTATTGATGGTACGCATGTTTATATCGATACAAGCCTTGGCAGTGGCTAAAATCATGATTTTTGGCCAATGTATCGATATATAAGCAAGAATATCGATAAAGGCCTTGTGTTATCGATACAGATTTTCAAGTCTTAAGACTGTAAACATTCTTTATTCTTGATATCGATACAGATCTCATTGTTTTGATATTACAAGGGAAAATTTGCCTTATGTATTGATACAAAATGCCCGGTACCGATACACCAAGGTATTTTTGCCCTGTTTATGCCATTTTTCAACCTTTGCACCATTGATTTGAAAATCTAACTTAAACACTTTTTTGCATAAAAAATCATCAAAACTTATACTAGGCCTAGCTTTGGACTTGTGATTGGATTTTAAAAAATTTTCAGGCCTAAATAGCCATGACAAGGGATACTTTTAATGACATTATGCAAGTTAATAAGGGGAAGGATTGATTTTTCTCAATGTTCAGCTACATAAAATGGCCTTGATCCACTGCTTTTGCTAAGAAAGCCAATGAGTTTGCATGCCAGCTAAGCATAGTACCTTGTCCCGACATGAGTCACATGCATAAGAACCCCATAATGCCCTTGTTTTTTTTTTAATTTTTGTTTTCATATTCACATGGCTATAACCTTGGCTCAGTTCAAACTAGATACACAGAGACCCTACGCACACTCACACACATACATAAAGACACATTTTAGCATAAAACACTCTCATACATTTTCTCAATATTCCTTAACCCCAAAAAAACCAAAAACCTCTTTTCATTCCTGTAGCTCCTTCAAATCGCCATTAAAAACCCTTCTAATACCTTCCATTCCGTTCATCCTTCCTTTCAAAACTCCCTCTGTGAATATCATAACTAAAAAGCTCTTTCTTTTCATTATTTTCTTGCTAATCAAAATCAAAAGTCGGAAGAATGTGCGTCTAAAGTTGCTATTAAAAGAAAAAAGGCTAAAACTTGGTATATTTTCTCCCCTTACTCTATTTATTTTCTTATTTTCATCATTTGCATCATCATAGTGACCTTTTTTATTTTACCATGATCATTCTAAGATTCTCATGCATTATTGTGGCCTTGGTTGTGGTAATCTTAGGATTTTGATGATCTTCTTGATGCTTTGATGTTGTTTGGATGGTCAAACATGCCATGTTTTATTTTAACCATCACAATAGACCCTATTCATGCATTTCTTGTCATGTTTGAGCATATTCATGCATTTTGGTAAGTTTCATGGAACAAAAATTTTATCTTGAAAATTATAGCATATTTTTTCTTATTTAAACATGTTCATATCATTTTTCATAGCATCATTCTTGATGTCATTTATGAAGGTAATATGCCCATGTATCTTTTCTCCATATTTCCTTGTATTTTTGCCATTTTTTTCTTGCCAAAATAATATTTTTTTATTTAAATGTGTCATCTATGTTCATCTTCATGCATGTTATATTTTGTTCTTAACATGTTCATCAAAATGTTTGCTTGTTGATTGCAAAAATTCGATTTTTTTTTTGAAAAAAAACCCAAGTTTGTGCTACTTCCAATAGATAAAGACTAGCATGGATTTAATGTCTTCACTAAAGTGATCCTCCACTCTCGGGGATAAATCAAGTTTTCTAGGTCTGGATTTATGGTTAAATGGACTCCAAAATGTTGTTTTTCAAAAGAAAAATGACCTTTTTATTTGTGAAAAATATTAAGCATTGATCTTGAGTTTAACACCTTCATCGTGGCATGGTTAAAGGGTTGTTTAATCGTCCCAAACTACTTTGGGACCATGGAATGAATTCGTGATGCCATGTTACCCATTTACTTCTATCACGTACATTCATGCGTCCTTGGCTCGACTTTAGTCCTAAAAAACCCAAAATTACCAAAAAAACCTTTTTTTGCTTCGGTAGCACTATGCTCACCACTTGAAAAATTGTTTTTGAGCCCAAGCACAATTTGTTTTGGATTTTTTTAATATTCCTTGAAAGAGCATTGAATTACCTTTCTAACAATGTCTGCCATTCTGAATGAAGAAGTTACAATTTTTCGAGCCTTTGCTACTTGGAATCCTTAGAGCCAGTAAACTGTATTCTGTTTAGGCCATTTTAGCCTACCAGATGATTTTTTGAGTTTTTAAATACTTTCCTAGAAAGTTTGCATTGGAAAGGTGTCATTTGTGATTTAATAATCCGAAATGAGTCTGGGATAATTTTTTTAAGTTCATTACACCCTCTTCCCTGCACACAATGCCAGTGTTGAAACAAACCTAACTTCAAAGTTTAATTTTGCCTAGAAAGTGATTTTTTAAGATTTTTGGAATAATTTTATATTACTCATCAAATTACTTCTCTAATGGTACCTTGTTCAACCTCTAAAGCCTTTGGATGAACTCGAAATAAATTTGGAAAAGGCAATAGCATGATGCCATTCCCTGATTTTAGAACTAAAATTAATGCAATTTTCCAACCACTTTTATTGAGCTATTCAAACATCTTAAAATGCATCCAATTGCCCTTCCATGGAGTCATACACTACAACACAAGCCCTTTAAGCTTGGATCAAGGCTAAAACAAAAAGATAATTTTATTCAAATTCTTGATTTATTTTCAAAACACCTTTTTCACCGAAAATATTCCTTTTCCCTACAAATATCAAAATTTTCATCAATAGGGATACTCTAACCCTATGTTTTCAAGGAGATACTCTAACCTCACTTTTATTCAAAACTTGATTTTCTTTCTCCCAGCCCTTTTCGGGACTTTTGATTAAAGCCATTTTTTATATATATCTAAAAATTTTCATATTTAGGGATACTCCAACCCTTTTTTCCCAAGGAAAACTCTAACATTACTTTTCACTTAAAATTCAAATTTTCTCTCTCTAAAAACTTATTGGGTCTTTCAATCAAAACCTTCTCTTGAACACATCCAAAATCATCATCATTGGGGATCCTCCAACCCCACTTTTAAATTTCACTTAAAGTCTCAATTTTCTCTTCTAACTTCTCACCCTCAAGTTACTAATGAATTCAAACTCATCTCAAAATTGTCATTCTAGTTATTCCTTAATAATCAAAGGCAATTGTGAGACACATTCCAATCATCTCAACTTTTTTGTGTGATTACTTTTATGCTACATTATTATATTCTTTTTCATCTTACTAACATGTTTCCTTTTGTAACGATTGTTGTGCATTCATATTTGATTTTCAAAAATTACAAGGCAATGTTCTGCATTGCTATCTCTCCATTACCTAATAGAAATATTTGGATTTTTAAAATTTAATTTGAAAATTATTTGTATGAAAAATCTTGATGTTCTCTACACCTCCTGGGTGCATGGGTGATATAAATTTTCTTTCAAAACCCAGATATATAATTTTCATAAAAATTCATGCATTAAAAGGGGATATATCAAAAAATGATAAAGTGGAACTGATTAAACTGAAACCAAACAAGACATGGTTAGCAGGTACCGGTTTTGGGCGTTGTAGGGGTGCTAATCCTTTCCCACACATAACTAGCTCCCAAACCCAATTGATGAATCTCTAGACCCTACAGAGCTTAAAATTGATGTTTCGAGTTTTGTACCTTAGAATATTGTTTTCAATAGGCATCTGGTCATACCAAGACTAAAATGATCGGTGGCGACTCTAAATTTTTAGTCACTTCACTGTAGGCTTCTAAGACTAGTTGCATGAGTTATTCACCTGACGGTCTTTCTTTCTTTCATATTATTATACCTAATTTAGATCTCGATCAAGGGATAACCTAAGGGCTCTAACCAACACATCCACCCTTACTTTTTTCAAGTCTTGCGTGCTCCCTTTAGATTACAAAAATGGGTATGTAGCGATAGCTTTGCGACTCTATTAGGGACAAAACTTAGTGAGTTAGACCTACAATTAGCCATGTTTTACTTGATTCTTGGTTTCTTGATTTTTGATATTATTTACCTATAATTGCCTTTTATCTTTATTTTTTAACTTTCAACCTTTTGTGGTTTTGTCTTATGATTGTCAAAGGCTACTCTGTTTCCTAATAGATATTGATTCGAATCAATATGGTAATATAGGGGTAAAACAAAAGGTTTGATTATTTCCTTGACACATACTACGCACATTCATTTGTATTAATTCCCATCAAACTCTATGGTGTCATTAGCGTTCCAATCATCAAGAGGAATTAAGCTATCTACCTTCATAAGTACCCCTCTGCATAGGCATAGAAAGATCTTTCAGGGTGTAAAGTACCCATTCACATTTGCATAGGGAAAATCATCCACCAGATCGAACTTTTTTTGCTAAACATACGATGGGCCTAAGATTGGGGTGCCTCGATTGTCCTTACCAAATGAAGGAGCAGCTCAGATACTAATTTAGGCATTAACTCAAACCCATATAGTGAACCTTACAAACCAAACCATGTTAAATCATACTGGAATGCTGCTAGAATATCCCAAAAAATAAGGTCTCCTTTATTCTTATACATCATGGTTACGTAAGCGATAATGGATGGACATTATCACTCGTATTTGTCTTTTTATTTCTTGATCATTTTTTAGGGCATGTCATTATGCTCAAGGGCTAACCCTCTTCAATAAGTGGATAATGACAAGTGAATGCCATTGCCTATAATGCCCGCTCATTATAAAAGAGTCATATCTGACCTAAATGAGCTGTCATGCTATCCAAACGATGACTTAACATGTATCCACCATAGATAGTGATGGATAGACGTCATCACTTTGTCGATGAATTTTTTTCCCTGCGAGGTATCATGTCACCTTGTTAATGGCAATTTTTAACTCAAACATGCCATCATGCTATCTGTTTTATCACAATATTCTTAGTTGTCATGTTTGCCCCTAAGCATCGTATTGCTTGTTATCGAGGTAATTTTTGTGATGCATTTTTATTGCTATTCTTTTATTCCCTTATTCTTATGCTTGTTATTTCATATGGTCACTAACTTATTTCTTTTGTTTTTTCATTTGATGCGTGTATCATTTCATCATAATCATTATCATTATGAGACAATTAGTTAATGGTTCAATATTCAGCAAGGGGTGTTTGTCATGGAGCAACCGTCCACTTCTGATCTAAAGATGTTTGAAGAAGTCTGAGCATGGTTAGAGCACTGGCAATGTGAAGATGGGGACACTCTTAAACCAGGTATGTCTCAACGATCATGAAAAGGTCAAGAAAGGTATCATCAAAATGATTGGCAAGATCTAAAGCATATATGAACCAATTAGAATAATACTGAGAAGGAATCATTCACAAAGAGGTATAATGACATAGCCATTTTACTCCAAGTCCATCTGGATGTTGGCTTGTTATGAGTAACATCTCAATTTTGGAACCTAGCATATCAATGCATCACTTTCAATCGCAAAGATTTGGTCCCCATATTCAATGAATATACTGCATTACACAATAATAAGTGTGCCAAGACTGACAGCATATACTATAAAGCTTTGCAACCTTTAACTTTTAAGAAAAGATTAGCTCAGATTTTCAAGGCAATGGAGTCTTGGATGGAAAGTATATCAAGACAAAAAGGAATAGTGACTGCATCTATGGGCTAGTCTAAAGGAAACAATGACAAATACCATTGACATCTAAAAAATTCAAGATATCTATGCTCTGGCGATATATGGTCTAGTTCTATTTATGAAATTATTAGACTATGTTAGAGGGATAGTAATAGATCTCTTTTCCTGATTGTACTGCAACATCATTCCCACACTTGCCATTATTGCTAAGACCACTCAAACTCTCAGCTTTTGCAAGAAAATAGAGACAGCTCGCTTAATTCGATGTACATTGCTTGTTCATATATGGCTTGTCAGCCACTGATGGCTAGAAGAGAGGAGAATGTCATACAATTTCTTGCCTAACCTCAGCTTTATCTCTAAGGTCCTTGAGAAGGAATGACCCAAAGACAAGTTCCAGAAGCAATGGGTCTAGAAATTCTAAAATCTAGGAAAGAAGGAAGTGGCATAAAAGGCTTCTTGGTTTTCACCATAAACAATCATATACAGATGTGGAGATTACAATTGTATGCCACTTATGGGATTATAGGAAAGCACTAGCTACACAGCCATCTTAGTCCTACAATAATTTTAGTGTCGATAATTTATCCCTTTTGTTCAAAACCTTAAGTAATGGGATTTCAATTATGGTGAGCCCAACTACAAGTCAAAAGTTCAGCTAGCCTTCATGCTTGGGGACCAACCTGCTCTTTGGAGAGGTATTAGAGAGGAATTAGTATGACTCTAGGATTAATGAGTGGAGAATCTATCACATTAATTCACCTTACCCTTGTCTAGTTTTAGAATGCCACAAGTATTAGTTGATGAATTTCCCCCTGAGATCAAATTGCTTAAGCATGAGTTTGAACAAGAAAAGGAAACCTTTGCCAAGGAAGTCACTCATTTAAAAGAAGAAAAGAGTCAACTAGAAATGGATCTTTATCTCTAGGATGGTGAAATAAGCCAAGCTGTCAAAGAGAGAAACCACTTCAAGGAGGATCTAGAGAGTCCAATGAAAGACTACATGGCATTTAGTAAAGCTAGCAAGTTTCGATGCCTTGGTAAGTCATCAACTGAATGGGAAGTAGAAATTGCTACCCTCGAAAAAGAGCTTCGTCGATGGAAATAAAAGGCCAGGGTTAATAGGTAAAAGCTTGTTAGAACTTGTGTCATTGTATCAACTTACCAAAGGAAGAATGGATGTCTAAGAGCTTGAGTCTGAGATTAGAGAGCAAACTAGGTTGAGAATAAGGCTATAACGCTTAAAATTCAAGATCTAAAGCACCCCTACAAGTTCACTAAGGCTAGGTTGATGAATTAGTAAGAGCCTTCAAACAGCGAGAGCAAAAATGGCTAAGATGGTTGATCGGCACACCAAAATTATCAGGACCACTATCGCCATCTTATTGAGTAGATTTAGGCAGCCTAGTTAGAGCCTAAGGACATGATGGACGTGGTTTGATCTTTGATACATGATGTCTTGCCTATCGGAGCCTATGAGTAAGATTGTCATATTTCTTGGAGCATGTGATTAAGCTATTGTAACTGTGTTAGGCATTCCAAAATGTAATCATGTGTAATTGGGATATTTCGTTGCTTTAATGAAAGAGGTTATTGGTTAAGTTAACTCATGAGCCAATTATCCATTTTGCATTTGCATGACTAGCCCAATTCTTTTTTGCTCTATTCATTCATGATTGCATACTCACTGTTATACCATCAAACAAGCTCACAACACATAATAAAAGTCTATTTCGGTAATAATCTAAAGTGAAGGTGCTCTAAAACATTAAACTTATTACACGTCATCGATATAACACTTGGAATTGTCGAAAAGCTATGGAAAATTATCCTAAGCTTGTATTAAATGACTAGAACTCATATGTAAGGATTTTGTAAGGATTACAAAAATAACTAAGCTACTATCTGAGGCATTGAAGGAAAGAAGGCAAACATGCACCACTAATGCAAGAAAAGAATCGATAAATCTTGAGAGCAACTCGGATGGTGGTACTAAAGCCACCAAAGCTCAGGAAGAGGCATCACATGAATAGCATCCTCCAGCAATGACAACCCAATCAACTCAGCTATTTATTTACCTTAACCTTACAATGACAACCTATCTCGTTCAAAGATTTCAAGGTGTGGGCTCTTCATTGGTAAGACCTAAAGTCCAAGATCTTGATGAACAAATAGAGCAAGAAAAAACAAAGAGGTCTTCAAAAAATGATAAAAACTTAAACAAGTATCAGTCATTGAAAAAGTGCCTTTAGATTATTTAAAAAAGTGACAAATTTAGGATTGTAGATTCCAAATTTCTAAGACTGGTTTCCAATTTCATTATCATCCTAAATTCAAGATGCAAGATTTTGAAAATATAACAGGACTATAAGCCCTATTGTCTACCTTCGCATGTACTGCCATATGTGGCTAAATATAAGGAAAATGTAAAGCTATTATTTCATTGCTTCTAGGGCAGCCTAACTGGAGTAGTCATCTATTTGTATATAGGGCTTAATCTCATAAAAATTCAAACATATGCGGATTTGGATCGCGTTTTCCTCCATTAATATAAGCACGTACTCAACTAGGCCCTAGATCATATCTCCTGCACGAATATGGAAAAGAAAACCTCTGAGAGCTTTAGGTAGTATGATAAAAGGTGGAGAGAAGAAGCAGCTCAGGTTTACCCTTCTTTGACCGATAAGAAAATGAAGGTCCTTTTTGTTAACACCCTTTGAAACCCTTACTGCAAGAAACTAATGGGAAACAACATAATGAACTTTGCTAACATTGCTATCGAGTGAGCTAATTGACAACGCTATAAAAAAGGGCAAGATATCAAGATAAGAATCATCTAGCTTAACCAAAAAGCCAATGGCCAAGGGTAAAGAGAAAAAAGTAAATGCTATTAGCAAAAATCTTGCTAAGTTCACTCGAAATCCATATCTAGTGCAGGGTATGTAATTCCCAAACATGCTATATCTAGGTTTTAACCTTTACTCACTAGTGCCACAACTAATTCATTCTGTTGGGTTTGCTCCAATAATGAGTTTCATCTAAAATCCCACTCAGAACATGACTGAAAGAGTATAACCAAAACACAAGCAATGTAAAAGCTCTAAATAATCAATAAGCATCCCAAGAAAGGGAATACTTTGAGCCACTTTCTCACTTTTACAAAAAGATTTACTCATGTCTATTAGTGGGTCAACTAGTGGCCCTAATATTCATAAACCTAAGATTACCTTCATATCCCAAATAGTGTGATGAGAATGCCTATTGTGAGTACCATACTAGAGCGCAAGGTCACTCTATTGAGAATTGCACCTTCTTCAAGAGAAAGTATAGAGTCTGCTAGAAATATGATAAAGGTTGAAGAAGGGCTTGGACCTAATGTTAGAGCAAATCACTTTCTAACCATGTGGAGCCAAGAGTGAATACGATGATCGATAGGAAAGGTTGTTAAGTCAAAAGAAGCATTAAAGAAGTTAAGGCACTAATAAGCTAGGTACGATAAGCTTTTGTGAAGGCTAAAATAGTGTTAGATGTCGAAAACTAGAGTAAAAAAACCACTGAACCATTTTACTGCCATTATGGTCGAGGGTAGATTGTAGTAATGCCCACTTTTCTTAAAAATGATCTAAGGGATAATGGATTAATCTAAAATTGATTTCTATAAAGAGTGGGACGAAGACTTTAGTCTATCTATTAATGCCATAGATGAAGACAGACCAATCATTGACTGGGTTTTGAATTGTTTCTCTCTCATGAGCATGGAAAAGAAAGCTGATGAAAGCTTTAAGCAGTACACTCTAAGGTAAATGGAAGAGGCTGCCCAGATTCCCTTTGTTGATAGAGAAAGTGATGCTTGCTAGATTCGATAGCACATTACAAGTGCCTTTTTATGAGAAGATAGTAAAGAGTGTCCCAAGGAACTTTACAGATGTAGTCGTATTGCATGGAATGATTGATGAGGCCATGAAAAGTGATTTAGACAAAAAAGATACCTTTAAAGGCAGAACCAGGTCATCTGAAAGCTTATACAAAATTAGATATGAATAGAATGGGTATTGAACATGACTACAAGATCATACAAAGCATAGAGAAAGTTAGAACGCCAATGAATCTAGTTTGATAAAACCTAGTACAAGCTGAATTTTTTAACAAGGCTGAAAGATAAAAGAATGAGCTAACAAATTTTGTGTTTCAATACCATTTACAGCCACACTCTTCAAACATGCAAAGAATTTTGTGCTATGGTTCAAAGAATGATGAATAAGCCTAGCATCAAATTCTATGAAAAAACCAAGCCTCATATACTAAATTAGAAAATATGATATGATACACTAAAGAAAGGGATGAAAAAAATCCTCCCTACGGGGTTGAAAGGCTATTAGTTTTCTTAATAATTGACCAAGTATCAAAGTTGCCCCTGTTTAGCGCATGCCAAGGATGATTACTTAATTTCAATCCTCTTTCCGTTATAAAGACAATAAAATAGTTCCTTGGAAATATGAAAACAAAACTTCAATGAAGAATCTAGTCAACAAGCAACAAACATTGACCTCTCATAGGTAGGCCATCTAACTTGGAGTGGCCAATGTTATGCTCCAGTTGCACCAAGAAATGAAACTTAATAGAAGAACACTACTGTTGTCCCTCAAGCATTGAAGTTTGTAGTTAAAGAAAGCAATTCGATAGTTGTCAAGGAGCCATGAGTGAGAAAGAAGATATGGAATTCTTTAAGTGCATTAAGCATAATGAATACAACATCATCGATCAATTGAACAAGCAACCTACCTAGATATCTATTCTGTCATTGCTATTAAACTTTGACGCTCACATGAAAGCTCTCTTGAAGGTCTTAAATAAGGCATATGTCCCTTTTGACATCCTAGTAGGCCCATTTAATCGCCTGGTAATCAACATCATTGTCAATGAAAATATATCTTTTAGTGATGATGAAATCCCTTACAGATGACGAGGAAACTATGAAACCGTTCACATCACTACATACTGCAAAGGCAGCACATTGTCAAAGGTGCTCATTGATAACAAGTCAGCTTTGAATGTAATGCTTGTATCATCTTGAACAAACTCCCTATTGACGCATCTCATATCCAATATAGTCACATAATTATGGGAGTGTTTGATAGAACTTGTAAAAACATCATGGGAAACATCACCATTCCACTCTAAATTAGCCCATGCACTTATAATATAGACTTTCATGTGATAGACATTGCTTCATCGTATAATTGTCTGTTGGGAAGGCCTTGAATTCACTTTAGGGGGCAGTATCATCAACACTACACTAAAAGTTGAAACTTATCATTGAAAACAAAGTTAATAGCATTGAAGGAGAAGAAGATGTTATTATTGCTACCTCAACTAAAGCTATCAAACCCGATAAGGATGTTTTGAAATCCTCTTTTTAGTCTTTTAAGTTTGTCAGTGCCATATATGTTAAGGAGGGGTTGCCAATGGTTGAGCCTTACTTATCAAGGAGCACTCATATGGGTTTAAAGTTAACTATCGATAAAAGTGCTTGAGCTGGAAAAGGATTCCAAAAGCATCTCAAAGGAATTGCCAGAGCCTTAAAAGTTATCAATCAAATTGACAAAAGAGGGTTGGGGTTCAAGCCTTATGCACAACAGGAAATAAAACAAGCTAAAAAAACCATGAAAAAAGGATGGCCTATCTACTTGGACAAGACTTGGGGCATGAACCAATGTTATTTCTACCACTTCAGGAAAGTTTCTATCTGAGAGGATGTGTGAATGTTGGCTTTAACAATGTTGCACTCGTACCAAACAAGGCATTTAAGGATTTCTCTATTAATGCACACAAGCTAAAAGACTAGTCTGTGCTTTCCAAGATTTGTTCCATTCTATTTCAAAGTAATGTTATGCACTAAACCTATTTGCTTCCACCCAAGAGTATTATAGGATCTTTTGTATGGGCATCCTTTTATTAAGTATTATCAATGAAAATGACTAAGCGATATGCATTTCATCTTTTAGGTCCATTTTCATAGTTCTTGCCAACTCTTAGACTTTTCTCTCTAAATTTTTTTGCCTATATTATTCTTTTCCATATTTTCAAGTATGCAGGTGAAAGTGACATGAATATTTATACTGAGATTCCATATATCAATTTTGAGCAACTAATCTATGTTGGTAAGGTCAGGCCTAAAAAAGATTTTAAAAAAATATCGTACCCCTAAACCTACTGAGATTAATTAAATAAGAAGAAAATCATATATTACCTCATGAAGAACCTATTAAAACCATAAACCTTAGAATGGAAGAGAATAAAAAAGAAGTTAAGATTGAAACCTCTACAAAGCCATTAACTTGAGCTGAACTGATCAATGTCCTCCAAGAATACTGGTATGTGTTACCTTGGTTCTACTAGGACATGCTCGAATCAAACACCAACATTATGGTCCATAAACTTCCTCTTAAACTTGAATGCAAGCCTATATAATAAAAGCTTAGAAAGATGAAACCAAAGATGCTTCTAGAGATCAAAGAAAAAATAAAGAAACAATTTGAGACAAGATTTCTTAACGTTGCTAAATATCCTAAATGGGTAGCCAATATAGTTTTGGTCCCTAAAAAGGATAACAAGGTGTGGATGTGTGCAGACTATATGGATCTAAACTGAGCCAGCCCAAAAAACAATTTCCTTTTGCTTCACATCGATACCCTAATAGGCAACACCACCACAAATGCATTGTTTTCCTTCATAGATGGATTTTGAAGTTAAACTAGTTTAAAATGGCATCTAAGGACATGGAAAAAACCACTTACGTTACCATGTAAGGCATATTTTGCTACAAAGTAATGCTTTTTGGGCTTAAAAACATTTGGGTAACTTGCCCAAGGCTAATGGTAACATTATTCCATTATCCTACACATAAACAAGTAGAGGTTTATGTGGACGATATGACTGCCAAATCACCAAAGGAGAGTAAACATGTTGCCAATTTATGAAAACTCTTCAAACAGCTTTGCAAATAGCAACTTAAGCTAAATCCTACTAAATGCACATTCGATATCACATCTAACAAGCTATTAGGCTTTATTGTGAGCAAAAAAGAAAGTCGATCCTGGCAAAGTCAAAGCCGTTTAAAACTTACCACCATCTTGAACCCAAAAATAATTGAGGAGTTTCTTAAGAAGGTTAAACTACATAGCCTGATTTATATCTCAATTGACTGATAAATGCAATCTAATCTTTCAACTTATTCAAAAATAAAATCTCAAAGAATGAAATATAAAAAGCCAAGAAGCCTTTGATAAAGTCAAACACTGCCTTTTGAACCTGTCAGTACTTGTGCCACCAATGCTTGGTCTACCTTGATCTTATATCATCAGTTTTTGATAAGTTTATTGGCTGTGTATTAGGTCAACATGATGAGTTAAGTAAGAAGGAACAAGCTATCTACTATTTGAATAAGAAGTTCATAAAGTGTGAAAATAACTATTTTGTAGTAAAGAAGTTATGTTGTGCTCTGGCCTGGATAGCCTGGAGGATAAGGTAACATATGCTATACCACACTAAATGGCTGACTATCAAACTCGATCCTATCAAATAGTTATATGAGGCCTTTGCCTTATGAAGAGATTAGCCAAGTGGTAAGTCTTACTCTATTAAAACAACTAGTGTATGTGAACTAGAAAGCCATCAAGGCTAATGTAATAGCAAATTTTTTGGCAAGTTGAGTAATAGACAACCATCAACCATTAGGCATTGAATTTCTTGATAAAGATTTGGTGAGCATATCCAAGGTAGAAAACACTTTCAATTGTAGTTCATCTTGGAAAATGTATTTTGATAAAGCTTCAAATGCATTAGGGCATGGAATTAAGGCAATTCTTATGTCATCTGATGGAAATTACTAACCCTCAACTACAAGATTGAACTTCGATTGTACCAATAATATAGCCGAATATGAAGCTTGCATCATGAGACTCAAGTAGCCATTGAAAAGGGTATCAGGACTCTACAAGTGTTTAGAGATTTTGCCCTAGCAATCTATCAGCTACAAGGAGAATGAAAAATTCAAAATGCTAAACTAGTCCAATATGGGAAGCTAATTTCCAAGCTAAGACAAGATTTTGTTGAAATCAATTTCCAACATTTACTTTGAAAAGAAAACCTAAGAGCCGATGCTCTAGCAACCTTGGCTTCCATGTTCAAAGTGAATCGAGAGTTAGAAGTCATGCCTATTCAAATAAGTATCCATGAAGCGTTGGCCTATTGCCATAGCATAGAGGAAGAAAATGATAGGCTATTGTGGTACCATGATATTCTCTGGTACGTTAGAGATCAATAGTACCCCAAATGTGCTACAGAAACTGACAAGAGAACTATCCAAAAAATAGCTATGAGCTTAGTTTTGGTAATGGAATTTTATACAAGAAAGGTTGGGATCAAGTATTTCTCTGATGCATGGATGCCTCCGAAGCCAAAAGAATTCTTTAGATAACCATAAAGAAATCAGCGATACGTATGCCAATGGACAATGAATAACGAAACAAGTCATGTGATTGGGCTATTATTATTCACTTTTGAGAATGATTGCATCGACTATGCTTGAAAGTGCCATAAATGACAAATGTACAAGGACAAAATCGATGTCCTACCATCATCTCTGCATGTTATGATAGGCCTATGGCCTTTTTCTATGTGGGAAATGGACATGATTAAACTGATCACCTATTAGGCTTTTAATGTGTGCTATTTCATTTTGGTCACTATTAATTATTTCACTAAGTGCGTAGAAGCGATTTCTTATGCAAATGTCAATAAATCCATTGTATGCAAATTTACCAAACAAGAAACATCATCTGTAGATATGGGCTTCTTGAACAAATCTTTATAGATAATATGCATAACTTGAAAAACAAGTTGATGCAAGCAGCTTGTTCCAATTTAAAATTCATCATCATAAATTAGTGCCATACCTTCTGAAAATCAATGAGGCAGTTGAAGCAGCCAACAAGAATATTAAGAAAATAGTCAAAATGGTTGAAATGTACAAAGATTAGCATGAAAAGTTACCTTTTGCACTACATGCCTATTGCACAGCAGTTTGAATTCTACGGGTGGTAACATGTTCTCTCTAGTTTACGGCATGAAGGCTATTCTACCTATCAAGGTCAAAGTCCCCTCACTCAAAATCTTATGGAATCACTTAAAGAAGCTAAATGGGTCAAGAACTGATATGATAGCTCAATCTTACCAAGAAGAAAAGAATAAAAGCCATATATCATAGGTAGATGTATTAAAAAACATATGATAAGATAACCATCTGTCATGGGTAGATATATTTAAAACATATGATGAGATAACAAAAAGGTCAATTCTCAACAATGCTGAAAAAGTGACCTAGTTCTTAAATAAATCTTTCTAATTCATAAAGATGCTCAATGAAAATAGACTCAAAATTGGGATAGGTCATACGTGGTAGAGCACATATTTTCTAGAGGAGCCCTGATCTTACCTAAGATGGACGATAGTGATTTCCCCAACCCTATCAATTTTGACTTTATCAAAAAATACTATGCCTAAAAGGATTCTAGGATAAAAACTCGAAAGGGCATCCTATTGTTCTTCTTTAAGAAAAAATGAAAAAGAGAGAGAGTGTCTATGAAAACAAACTCGCCTGAAAAGGAAGCATTGCAACCAAAGTCTCCATAAAATTTAACCCAATCCACCCTTCTTTGACCAAAACACCAAATCATAATTTAACCTACCTATTCTATATAGATTTACTTTACTGAATCTCAGTCTCGCCCATACCTAGAGAAAGAACAGTGTCCACCTAACCTCGAGGCAACCATCTTGCCATAAAGCAATCCAAAGAATCTTTTCATGAGCCAGCCAACACCGAAAGGGTTAACTATATAAGAAAGATTTCCAAAAGTACTCAGTGGAAGATTTATGTCATCAGCATCGGGGTTTTAGTAGTTAGGAAAATCGTTCTTAACTTTTTTGTATCTTAAAATCTATCATGATCTCAGAATTTACCATAACTTGTATCATTTTTCTTTTAAATGAATTACAATCACTTGATTTCTTATAGAGTCCTTTTGTAACTCTTGCATTCCATATTGCATCATGATTATCAATTAATTGATAATGTTTGAAAAATTAAGAGAACTGATAAACAACATTTTTTACCATTACTTTAAAATATGAAACTTCATAGAAAATTTGTTTCATGTACAAAGATCATGAATAAACCTTGGCACCACTATTTGTCTTACTTTAAACTTTCACATCCTGAAAATATGCTTAAAACCTTCTTTACAATAAACCCCACTGGAAAGGTAAGGGGTAAAAATCTTTTTCTACTTGTCATTAAAATAACCAAAATTCAAATCAGTCCACATGAACCACCAAAAACACCATCTGAATCAGAAGTGGTAGGATAAATCCTCCATACTTGCCAGCGAACTTAACAAAAAGTCCCTATACATAAGCCATTGAAGCTCAAGACTTTTCCTACATAATCATAAGCCATCTGTACCTTCTAAAAATAACCTTAACATTCAAAACCTCAGGAAATCTAAAGCAAGATTGGTGAATCCAAAGGCAAGAGGTTACCTTATTAAGTCTATGGAAGCATAAACAACTGAAAAGGCTAAAATCGATTGCCAGATTAGGCCTCTAAAATCATAACCTTTGCATCACTTAAACATGCATCTGCGCTCTCATGCACTATTCATACAACAATTAACACCCTTCTGGTATAAACTCTTACTCACAGAAGTCAAACAACAAAGAATGTCAAGTACAAATTCTTATCTTTGAAAAGCCTTAAAAGGCTCCAGGTAAGAATCCCTGACCTCATGAGCTCGTAAATCAAAAAGCCATCCAAGAAAGATACCTAAACTCATATCATTTAGTTATAAAAAATTAAACACCTTTTTTTCTATTTAATCCATAAAGAGCTGGATATTTTGTTCCTTTTAATCCACAAAGAGCTGGATAACTTTTTTTCTTTTAGTCTATAAGGATCTAGACGCTTGTCTCTTTTAGTCCACAAAGAGCTGGACATCTTTTTCTTTTTAGTCCATAAAGAATTGAATGCTTTTTTCCTTTTAGTCCTTAAAGAGCTGGATGTCTTTCCTTTTTTAGTCTATAAAGAGCTGGACACATTTTTCCTTTTAGTCCATAAAAAGCTAGGCACATTTTTCCTTTTAGTCCATAAAGAGCTGGACGTTTGTCTCTTTTAGGCCATGAAGAGCTGGATGCCTTTTCTCCTTTCAATCCATAAAAAGCTAGACAATTTTTTCTTTTTAGTACAAAAAGAGCTAGGCTCCTTTTTTCCCTTTTAACCTATACAAAGTTGGGGTGCCTTTTTAGTCCACAAAAATCTAGATGCCTTTTTCCAAGTCCATAAGGAGCTGGATGCTTGTCTCCTTTAGTCTACAAAAAGTTCAATGCTTTTTTCTTTTATTCCATAAGGATCTAGATGTATTTTTCCTTTTAGTCAACAAAGAGCTAGATGCCTTTTCTTAAAGTCTATAAAGAGCTAAACATATTTTTTTTAGTCCACAAAGAGCTGGGTGTCTTTTTTCCTTTTAGTCCATAAAAAGTTGAATGCCTTTTTCCTATTCAGTCCACAAAGAGCTAGGTGTCTTTTCCCTTTTAGTCCACAAAAAGCTAGGCACATTTTTGGTCTACAAAAAGCTAGACGCTTTTTTCATTTTAGTCCATAAGGAGCTGGATGCTTGTCTCCTTTAGTCCATAAAGAACTGGACACCATTTCCTTTTAGTCCACAAAGAGCTGGATACCTTTTTCTTTTTAGTCCACAAAGAGTTGGATACCCTTTTCCTTTTATTCTACAAAGATCTAGACATTTTTTTCGTTTTAGTCTGCAAAGAGCTAAATTTTTTTTTCCTTTTAATCCATAAAGAGTTAGGTGCCTTTTTTTCTCTTAGTCCATAAAAAGCGGGATGCCTTTTTCCTTTTAGTCCACAAAGAGCCATGCATCTTTTCCCTTTTAGTCTAAAAAGAGTTGGATGCTTATCTCTTTCAGTTGACAAAAAGCTAGACCCTTTTTTTTCTTTTAGTCCTCAAAGAGCTAGGTGCCTTGTCCCCTTTAGTTTACAAAGAGCTAGATGCCTTTTCCTTTTTAGTTTATGAAGAGCTGGATGCCTTTTTTCTATTTAGTCTGCAAAGAGCGAGGCGTCTTTTCCCCTTTAGTCCACAAAGAGCTGGATGTTTTCTCTTCGTTTAATCCTCAAAAAGCTAAGTGCCTTTCCTATTTTAGTCAAAAGAAAGCTAAGAGTTGGATGTTAAACAAGTCATTTTACAAAGAGTTAAGCACTAACTGAGTCCCCTTACAAAGAGTTAGGCACCTGTCATGTTAAAGTCTACATTAGTTGGCACCTATCTAAGGAGGTCAAACCTTAGGAAATAATCCAAAAGCCAAATAAAGATGTCAAATCTTATAAAGACCTATTCAGATTTTCATCAAAATTGCCACGAATGTATTATGATCATCATGGTAAAACATTCATTAAATTTCATTTTTGTAGGCACTAAGAAACATCATCTTACCAAGACAAAATCGTGTCTATTTGTTTATGCCCTATTCCTAATTCTCAGCAATGGCAAAAGAGGGGTAGCTATGGACACCTTATTTTGTCTGGGCCATCATCCAATGTATTAGAGGTTATCATCTTGGGCATCTTTGGAGTCATTCGGATAAGCACGGGTTAGTTTCCCATTATTGTTGACTAAGGTAAGGTATTCAAAAAGCCTAAGGTATGTGTAAGTAACATTGGTGCATAGGTACTAATATGAACCTTTCACATTCTAAAAATTTAAATTTTCACATGTAGCATCGATACAAGAAGGTTTGTACAGATACCTAAGATGTGATATTGTACTGAGTGTGTTTGTATCTACACAGGCCTTAGTTGTAGCTAAAATCATGATTTTTGATCAAATGTATCAATACATAAGCAAGAGTATTGATACAAGCCTTTGTGGTATCGATATAGGTTTTTAAGTCTTAACACTAGAAATATTTTTTGTTCTTGGTATTGATATAGACCTCATTGTATCGATATTGCAAGGCAAAATTTGCCTTGTGTATCGATATAAAATGCTTTATATCAATACACCAAGGCATTTTTGCCAAGTTATGGCCATTTTCAACCTTTGCAGCATTAATTTGAAAATTTGACTTAAACATGTTTTTACACCAAAAATCATCAAAATTCATAGAAGACCTCAACTTTGGACTTTTGATTAAATTTTAATAAACTTTTAAGGCCCAGATGGTTATGACAAGTGATATTGTTATGATAGTATACAAGTTTTTAAAGGTAAGATTAATTTTTTTCAATGCTCAGTTGCATAAAGTGGCCTTGATTCCCTATTTTGGTTAAGCAAACTAATGAGTTTGAATGGCAGCTGAGCATAGTACCTTGTTGCTACATGAGGTACATGCACTAAAACCCCATAATACCCTTATTTTTTGTATTTTTTGTCTTCATATTCACATGACTATATATACCAACTTTAACTCAGCCAAAACTAGGTAAACAAAGACCCTACACATACTCTACACACACACACACATACAAAGACACATTTTTAGCAGAAAACACTCATATTCATACATTCTCTCAATATTTCTTAGCTATAAAAAATGAAAAGCCTTTCTGCATTCTCGTAGCTTTTTCAAACCACCACTAAAAACCCTTTTAAAACCCTCCATTCCACCAATCCATCCTCTCAAAACTCCCCCCATCAACACCATAACTAAATGTTTCTTATTTTTATCACTTTCTTGTGAGTTAATATCAAAAGAGGGAAAAATATGAGTTTAAAGTTGCTGTGTAAAGAAAAAAGGCTAAAGCTTAAAGCTTTTGGTATACTTTCTCCCCTTATTCTATTTTTTAAAAAATCCCCAAGTTATGTCTATGCCACCTCTAATAGATGGAGACTAGCATGGATTTAATGTTTTCACTAAATTGATCCTTAAATCTTGGGGAAATCAAAATTTCTAGGTCTAGATTTAAGGTTTAAACTCTAAAATGTTACTTTTCAAAAGAAAAATGACCATATTTGTTTGTTCAAAATACTAAGCCTTGATCTTGAGTTTAGCACCTTCATTTATGGCATGGTCAATGAGTTTTTTCATCACCATAAACTACTTTGGGATTATGGAATGAATTGGTGATGCCTATGTCATCCATTCTTTTCTATCATGGACATTCAGACGTCTTTAGCTCAAGTTTAGTCCTAAAAAAACCCAAAAATACCAAAAAACTCCTTTATTTTTGCTCTGATAGCACTATGCTCACCATTTAAAAATATTGTTTTTAAGCCTAAGCACATTTTTCTAGAATTTTTTGATATTTTTCCTTTAAATAGCATGGATTACCTTTCTAAAAATGTTTTAGTTGCACTTAAACCATTCTGAATAAGACAGTTACGATTTTTTAACCTTTGCTATCTAAAACCTCTTGAACCAGGGAATTGTATTTTATTTTGGCCATTTCAGCCCATGAGATGATTTTTTTTTGTGTTTTTTAAATTTTTTTAAAAGCTTTGTAAAATTCCCTTTGTGGGAAGGTATCACTTGTGATTTAAATATCTTAAAGGAGTCCAGGTTGATTTTCTTTATATTTGTTACACCTTTTCCTTGCACATGCTGCTAGTGTCAAAACAAACCCAAATTCAAAGCTTAATTCTACCTAGAAAACCATTTTTTAAGATTTTTGGAATATTTTTATATTATTCTTCATCAAGTTACCTTTCCAATGGTACCTAATTCACCTTTAAAGCCTTTGAATGAACCGAAAATGTATTTGGAAAAAGAGATAACCCGATGCTATCCCTTATTTTTAGAATTAAAATTGACCCAATTTCTTGAACCACTTTTATTAAGACATTCAAACATCTCAAAATGCATCCGATGGACTCTTCATGGAGTATAACTATGACACAAGCCCTTTAGGTGTAGATAAGGCTAAAACAAAAAGATAATTTTATTCAAATTCTTGGTTTCTATTTTTAAAATACCTTTTTCACCCAAAATATTCCTTTTCTCCATAAATTTCAAAATTTTCATCGATGGGGATATTCTAGCCCCACTTTTCATTCAAAACATGAATTATCTCTCTCCCAGACACTTCTAATTAAAACCTTTATTTCACATATCTAAAATTTTCACCTTTGAGATGCTCCAACCTCACCTTTTAAGGGGATACTCAAACCCTACTTTTCACGTAAAATTTGAAGTTTCTCTCTTAAAACTTTTAAGGTCTTTCAATCAAAACCTTCTTTTGGACATATCCAAAATCATCACCATTAGGGATACTCAAACCTTGCCTTTCAAGGGATACTCCAACCCTGCTTTTAAAATTTCACTTGAAATCCAAATTTTCTCTTTCAAACATTCCCGAGTTCACTAATCAAAACCTCTTTTTTTTCCTTTCCCTTTAGTTACCATCAAATTTAAATGTGTTTCAAAATTGCCATTCTGGTTGTTTCTTAGTAATTGAAGACAATTACAAGACACATTCTATTCATCCCTTATTTTCTATGCTTTTTGTGTGTTTATTTTTATGCAACATTACTATATTCTTTTTCATTTTACTAACACGTTTCTCTTTGTAATGACATTGTGCATTCACATTTTAAATTTTTTTAAAAATTACAAGGCATAATTTCGCGTCAGTATCTATCCAGTGCCTGACACAAAATATTTAAAATTTTAAAATCTAATCCAAAAATTATTTTCATTAAAATCCTTATGTTTCTTACACCTCTAGGGTACATAGGTGATCTATTCTTTCAAAATCTAAATCTATAATTTTCACAAAAATTTATGCTTTAAAAGGGATCATATTTGAATAATGATAAAGTGGAACCGATTAAATTGAACTCGAAACATGACATAGTTAGCAGGTATCAATTTTTGGCTTTTAGGGTTGCTATTCCTTTTACATACGTAATCAACTCTTTAACCTAATTGACAAATCTTTGGACCTTGTAGACCTCAAAATTGATGTTTCAAGTTTTGTAACTCAAAATATTATTTTTAATAGGCATTTGATCATACCTAGCTCAAAATGATCGGTGGTGACTCTAAATTTATGGCCACTTCATGGTAAACTTTCGAGACTAGTTGGATGAATGATTTGCCAAATGGTCTTTCTTCTCTTCATATTACTATGCCAAATTTAAATTTTGATTAAGGGATAACCCAAAAGCTCCAACCAATATAACCACCCCTATTTTTTTCAAGTCATACATTCTCCCTTTGAATTACAAAAAAGGGTATGTAATAACGATCTAGTTTCATCTTAATTAACTTTTTTCGACCTAGGTATCATCTTAGTCACTCAAGTTGACTCACATGGTTTTATCTTAGTCAATGCTTTTTAACTTAGGCTTTACCTTGGTCATCTAAAGTTGACTAGTATGGTTTCATCCCAGTAAATGCTTTTTAGGTTAAAAGTTTCACTCTAGTCAATCTACTAGACTTAGGTTTCACCTTGGTCACCTTTAATTGACTAGTATGGTTTTACCTTGGTCAACTTTTTTTGACTTAACTTCTGCCCTGATCACTTTGGGTTGACTATTATGGCTTTACCCTAGTTAACCCTTTTCAACCAAGGTTTTATCTTGATCACCCAAGTTACTCACATTATTTCATCTTAATCAACCCTTTTTAATTGAGGTTTTGCATCACCTAAGTTGACTCATATGGTTTCATCCTGCTCAACCTATTTTGACTTAGGTTTTACCTTGGTCAACTCTTCTTGACTTAGGTGCCATACTGGTCACCCTTAGTTGACTATTATGGTTCTGCCCTAGTCAACCCTTTTCAATTAAAGTTTTATCTTAGTCACCCTTTAGACTTAGATTTTACCCTAGTCACTTTTGTTAATTATCATGGTTTCATCCCAGTCAACTCGTTAATCTTAACTTAGGTTTTATCCTTGGTTATTTTGTATAATGTATATATTTTAGTTTAATTTAGCTTTTTTTTTCAAGATTTATAGCCCAAACGAAATCTACCTATTTGGTCTTCGCTTTGTTCTTGATTCTCAGCAATGGTTAAAAAAAGGTAGCTATAGACACCAAATTTCGTCAAGGCTCTTTTTTTTATAGTTTTAAATATCCAAGACTGAGAACTGATAGTTGTTTTAGTAAAGGTCGACCTTCTCCAGGTGGACTTTGGATGACCTTTTTAGTTATACCTAAATGGTTGTATATGCATGTGATGAAAAAAGTTCAGTTTTGAAGGTTGTAAAAAACTAATCTCGGATAAAAAATGAATATTTAAGAGAAAAATTAGTTTTTTTAATATTTCTTGATAAATTTTGAATTTTGTTTTGCAAATAATATCATGATTAAATTCCATTTTTTAGGAATTTTTTAAATTTTTTTGGCAAAAATTAGCAACTCTTCTATCGTATATTTTCATATATTTTTATTAGCACTCTTATAACATTTATGTTGATAGACACTCCGAAAAATCAAAAATATTCAAGGAAAAATCTATATTAGTATTTTATATCACAACGTACCAAGTTGTTGATTTTGGTACATAATTTTGAATTTCACAGTATTGCTAGTATCTCGCTTGTGAGATTTTTAGTAAAATTGGCTTTGGATTTTAGATTTTTGTCTTTATTAATTTATAATTTAATATTTTGAGTAATATGTCAAATATAATTAATTTTTATAAATTTGAACATATTTTTGGAATTTTTTCAATTCCAAAATATGAACCTGCTTATATTTGTAAAATGTTCAGTAGAATTTTCCCAAGTTTTAAATTTTAAAATTCTTCAAATACTTCTATTGAATTACCACTAAATATTTTTTTTTAAATTCTAATTCATTTTATGAATTTTTTAATTTCTTTTCAAATATAATTTTCCTCGATAAGGTTTTTTCTCATAAATTTTTACAAGATTGAAATTTTTAATTGTCTTATCCCTAAAGTTTCTTAAAAATTTCTTTTAGTATTCAACACTTAAAATTTTTATTAATTTTATTTTGGGCAAAATTTCCTCAATAGGCCTAAAACTTTAAAATTTTGCTAATAGGCCCAATAAGCCAATTAATTTTTTAACAAGTCGAACAACATTGCCAAGCCCATTTTTAACCTTATTAGGGCCTTTTTGCCATTTTAAAAAGTTTAAAGACTTATTTGCAAAAGGTGAAAAATATTATTGCAAGGCCAAAGGTACTTGGCTAAATGCCTTTTATGATTTTTGGTATGTTTTCTTGGTTGATTTTGATGTGTTTCATATTTGATTTTGTTTTTTGTTTTATGTAGGAGCTAATTTGTAAAATTAGAAAAGTTTAAAGACCATTTAGTAAAGCCTTGCATTGTAAGGTTAAAATGATAATTTCTTATATCAAATTACCCACCTAGGGTATTTTGGTCATTTCAAAACATTTCTAGCATTTTTAGCCATTTTGGAGCTAAAATGTAATTTTAAGAAAGTTAGGGACACATTAGCAAATTTTGCATTTTAGATCAATCTTTGATTTCTAAGATACCCATCAAAGGTATAATTGTCATTTCATATCATTATCAAATCCTTTAGGGTGCTGAGATACTTTTATGTCAAAAGTACACTTTTGGGTATTTTAGTAATTTACCTTAGAATCGGGTCTTTTATGATCACAAGATACTTCTATGTTGAAGGTGCATAATAGGAATAGGTTCATTTTTTTACGAAATTATCTAGTCTTTTACGGTACTGAGCTACTTATATATTGAAGGTACACCCTAAGGGTATTTTGGTAATTTAAATTAGAACCAAGTCTTATGTAGTCATCGTGATATTTATAGGTTGAAGTTGCATATAGGGAGAGGTTCATCTTTTTTTGTAATGATACTTAATCCTTTAAAGTGCTAGGATACTTATATGTCAAAGGTACACTTTAGGGGGATTTTGGTAATTTACTGTAGAATCGGGTCTTATGTAGTAATGGGGATTCTTTAATGAAAGTGGAGTGCATTTGGGATAGGTTTGTCTTTTATGATCATTTTTAAGTCCTTTAAGGTTACCAAGATACTTTCATGTTGAAGGTATACCTCATGGGCATTTTAGTAACTTTGCATTAAAATCGATCATAGTGACAGAGATACTTTCATGTCAAATGTATACTTTAAGGGACATTTTGGTCCTTTTGATGAAATCCAAGTCTTTGGAGTCTAGTTTTCTACTTTATGTAGCAACTGAGTCTTAGGATAGATTTTTTTACTTTTCATAAAATTAAATTTTTTTTAAAAGAAATTAAAAAATTAAGGTAATGTCTTCAAGTTAAAATAATACATGGAATGTCTCCCAGAATAAGAGAAGGGTTCTAAGGATTATTTTGATAATGAAGTATCATTTTTAAAATAAAAATCAAGATTTTTTTCATATTTTATAAAAACCAAAACCTTTCGCATTCCTTCGGCCTTTCGATGGGGTTTGAAAGATATTGTTATTTTTAAAACTTTTCGTATACCTCTGGCTCTTTGGTGGGGTGTGAAAGAGATAATAACAAAACCTTTTATGTTTTTCCAATCTTTTGGGGGGTATGTAAGATATTTTCATTTTCAAAAATATTAAAATCTTGATTTTCTTTTGCAAAATAGTAAACTCAGATAAAAGGATAAAAAATTTTGAAATATGGGAATTATAATCAAATATTGGATATTAAAACTGAATAAAAATCAAAATTTAAGCTAACATGTTAATAAGGTATCAATTCCTAACATTATGAGAAGGATCGATCTTTACTTATGATTGTAATCAACTCTCAGACCCATTCATGTGATCTATGGTATCATCATCGATTTAGGAGTTTGTTTTCATGGGTTTTGTAACCATAGAAATACAAACTCTGATAGATGACTAATCTCATGTAACCAAAAAGATTGGTGGTCACTCTAAAATAAATAGTCATTTCAAAATGACTATTTAGGGTTAGGTCGAGTAAGTGACTTATCTCAACAACCTAGTCTCCAAACACAAAAAATAAGAAAATAATAATAATATGGCTCTTATAATAGAAAATAACTATATATATAGAAATATAAGAACGAGGAGTACACCCACCTTTTAAGTCTGGTTGGTTAGGATTCATATCCAAGCCATGTTGCGACGTCTTAGGCAACTAGAAAATGGCATAGGGCAATTTTAGGGGTTTTCAAAAGATTTGCTTGCCTAAGGCATGTCGATCTTTCATGAAAGATCTCAGAATGCTTCAAATAAAACATTCATATCATGCTTATCAAGGCACTGATCGCCCAAAAAATTACTTTCTTGTCATTATATGTTTTGTCAAAAACAAACAAATTTGTATCATCTTTCTTGTCATAAGTGAAATACTAGCTTGTTTCATTCGTATTACATCTGCATTGCGTCATGCTTCTCATTTAACTGATAATACTTAATAATCGAATAAAATTCACATTATGATTTCTTGATATTACATTGAAAAGATGAGAAGAGCATAAAGAGCTCTATTCGTGCCTTGATTGTCAAGATCGTGAACCCTTTACACTCAACGTATACTAGTTGTGATCATGTGTTAAATCATTCCCTACTTCCTAAAGTCCCCAGTCATGAAAAACCATTAAAACCAACCCAAGATAGGCTTACACACCTTAGTCGAAAATCCTATCAAGACTCAAACACTAACCCCCCAACCAAGATACATAAACAACCAAGCCAAAAGTCACTCAGTCCTTAAACTATCAACAAAACCAACCCTATTAGAGAAGATCATCAAATATACTGAGTCGAGAAACACACGTTCCTAAACTATCAAAAAGATCATAAACTATCCCTTAAGTAAAAAAATAATCACCTGAGCATTAAATCCTCCCAAGAAGAGTCATGATTCCAAAGCCCATCAAGTTTGAAGTTAACACCTTGAACTGTGGCATTAGGAAAACAATTGCCAGAGTTTCTAGTCAAAAGATAACTTGCAATGTTTATTCCTGTATTAGACCTTATGTTAGGATCATATAGTCATATCTTCAAGAAGGTTGCACTTGTATCATCACATCATGCATTCATATTGTCATCACATAATATATTATTCTATCAGCATCGTGTCAAGCAAATTTATTAAAACTTGAAGAACTTTCTGGTAAGAATCTTTGATATCAAAAATTGACAAATCAAAGGGTCACTTAGATAAAAACCCTATCCTTTAAGTTATCATACCAAAGAGAGTTAAGCCCAATGACCCTGATAAGTCAGGTTCAGCAATTGGCCTATGTCACAAGTCAATCCTAGTGGTGCCTATAGGTATAGCCTAGTTAGTTGTTATTTTGTCAAAAACTTTTTCAAGAAATCCTTTTCAAAATCTAAAGTTGCTAGCTATGATTTGGCATGTTGGCATTCTATCATTTTTAAGTCGATCCTCGGGATAGGTTGAGCTTAAGATCGTGGTCTAAGTCTTTTATCATAGCCTGTCAAAAAATCTTTTCAAAGTTCAACTCATTGGTCATGATTTAACACATTGGCATTATGTTATTTTTAAGTCAAACCTAGGGGTTGGTTGAGCCTAGGATCATAGTCTAAGTCTTTCATCCAAAACTTGTTAAGAAATCTTTTCAAAGTTCAGTCTCGCTGCGATTCGATTCGTTGGCACTCTATCCTCTAATTCAAACCTTTAGATAGGTCAAGTCTAGGATTGTAGTCTAATTTTTTCATCCAAAAACTGTCAAGAAATCTTTTCGAGGTCCAATTTTTATAGCCATGAATCGATGCATTGGATTTTGTCATTTTTAAGTCAAGCTTCGAGATAAGTTAAGCTTAGTATTACATTCTAGTATTTTTTTACCCCAAAATTTGAACTTCACCTTTTTGCAAAAATTAAAATTGCTGCGAAAATATTGTTTTATCTCGACATTATATTAATTTCAATTTTCATCACAAGAACATAAGGCAACATCAAAGCATGCCCCAAATAAAATGGTGTTTATCAGTCTTTGCCTTATTCTTGATGCTTAACAATAGCTAAAGAATGGTAGTTATAGACACCTTTTTTGTCCGAGCCATCATTCAAGGCATCAAGGGTCAGTATTCGAGGCATCATCAAGGCCATTTGGATAAGCACATGTCAATCATCCATCATTCCTAACTAAGGTAAGTTGTACGAGGAGTCGAAGGTGCGTAATATTAACATTTTTTCATGTATGTATCAATATGAGGCCTTGGTGTATCAATACAAGGCCTCTACATCTACAAAAAGCCAAATTTCACATGTCGTATCGATACAACATGTCGACATATCAATACAGGTGTTGGTGTATCGATACCATAGCTTGCAGTATCGATACATTTTGTTGTGTATCAATATTTGGCTTAGGTATTGATATTAAGTTATCTCATAGCTTAAAATCACATTTTTGGTCAGCCAGTATTGATACAAGGAGTGACAGTATCGATATAAAGCTCCAGGTATGGATAATAGCTTTATTATATTAATACATTTGGGTAAATTTGTTCCAAGTATCAATACAAAACACATAGTATCGACATACTAAGGCAAAATTTGCCTAGTTTGTGTTACTTTCACACCTTTTCACCATGACATCAAAACATGATTTGCTTATGGCTTGGCTTCAAAAATCATTCAATCTCAAACATAATTCTCTGAAAATCATATTAACCTCATTTTTGGGCTTTAAACATTGGATCATAACATTACTGAATGGTCCATTAAGCTTGTTGTAAGGACACTTCATGCTATATTGTGGATTGATGAAGGGTAAGCTTGACCTTGCTTATTATATCATTCATGGTTTATTGCTACAACCAAAGCTATACATCAACCAATTATATTTTAAAAGGTTGCAATTGAGTACAATGACTCATCATATTGTACACTCTAAATGTCTTAAATACCCCACATTTGCTAGGTTTTGATTATTAAGATTAAATCTTATATAAGATATGTCATGAGCTCAGCCAAAAAAAGATTTGCACATTCTCACACCATCTACCAACCTTAAAAAATTTCCATTCCTGTAGCCATCCATTGAGTCATCCAAAAGCCCTCTTATAAGCCTCCATTTCTCGCATGTCTCTTCTCCAATCTCCGCTCCTTTAATAGTACAACCATCAAGCTCTTTTGCCTTTCCTTCTAGCTCATCTATGTCAAAAAGAGGGAGGAAAATGAGCTGCAAGCTTAGAGATTTTTTGCTCAACATTACCAATAAGGTTCTTAAAATTTTAGGGGTATATGTCCTATCCTTTCTCTCTTTATTTACTTGCTTTTGCATTTTCATCATCCTAGTGAGCTTTGACATGCTAACAATGACCTTATCTTAGGTTTCTTATGTATATTGTGGCTTTGGTTAAGATAGACATAAGATCTTTGACATTTTGTTGACCGTACCATTATGTTTTTTTATATCTATATACTTGATTTGTTTTGAAAATGTTTTCTAATGCTATTCTGAAATTTTAGCAAGCTTCCTTCTTTGTTTGAGCATTGTCATATCATTTCCAGGGCATAACTCTTGATGTTATTCATGAAACTAGTATGTCCATGCATTTTTATTTTTATCTCTTTGTATCTTTATCATTATTTTCACGTTTAAATGCTATCTTTTGTTTGTTTAAACGTGCCTTCCATGTTTATTCTCATAAGTATCATATTTAGTTCATCACGTGCTTGACAAAATGCTTGTTTGTTGTTTGTCAAAAATTTGTTTTTCAAAATCCCCTTAAGTTAAGGCCATGTTAACTTCAACAAATGGGGATCAACATGGACTTAAAGTTTCTTTTTATTGATCTTCTAATTTTAGGAAAAGTAAGTTTTCCATGTTTGGATTCCAGGTTTTTGAGGCTAAATGTTTTGTTTTTAGAAAACAAAATGTCCATTTTAAATGTCTAAAGTTGTTTTATGCCTTGGTCTTTTTGTCTAAAGCCCTTTATAAACAACATGGTTAATGGGCTATTCTATCATCCCAAAATACTCTAGATTGTCTCAATGAACTTGTGAAGCCATTGTCATTGACCCTGTGCTATTATGGACATTAGAATGATCAAAAACCTGAGTCTAGCTCTAGTAAGCCTGAAAAAACTAATATCCCCTATTTCATGTTGGTAACACAATGGTCATGACTTGAAAAATTATTTTCAAACCCTAAAATTTTTACATGAATTTTTATACTTGTCACTAAAAAGGCATCAAATTACCTTTCCAACAGTGTCTCATTTGCCTTTGGATTATTTCGAATATAAAAGTTAGATTTTCAAACTAATGTATATTTGAAACACTTGGAATCAGCGATTTACATCTTCTTTGGGTAATTTTGGCCTATTAAATGATTCTTTTTGAATTTTTAAAATATTTTTTTTGAAAAGCTTGTGAAATTTCCTTTTGATAAAGTTATCATTTGCGATTTAATTGTTTCAATTCAGTTAAGAATGATTTTTCAAAATTTGCTACACCTTTTTCCCTACACATGCTGTCAATGTTACAGTAGACCTAACTTCAAAAATTATTTCCTCCTAGAATGCAATTTTATAGGATTTATGGAATATTTTACATTTATTCCTGTCAAATTATCTTTCCAATGATACCTTACATGACTTCTAGAACATTTGCATTTATCCAAAATAAAATCAAAAATAGGGATAGCGTGATGCTCCCTAGTTTCAGCATTAGTCAAAATTAATTGATTTGATGAAATTCCCACCTTGAGGCATCCGGATGCCTCCAAATGAAGCCAATCAACTATGTTGAGTCAAAAAAATATATGTCAGTCTCTGGGCTTGGATCAAGGTGTGGACATTTTTTTTTCAAATTTTGCAATTTTATTTTTATTAACTTCTATTTTTCTTCCAAAAATTATGGATTTTGTCAAGAAACCCCAAAAACATCACTTTTTGTTAATAAATAGTTAATTTTTGTCAATTTAAAATTATTAATCTTGCTTTTTCAAAAATGTCAAGAATCAAATTTTCTCTCTCTCAGATTTTTCATCTAACTTTTTCTTCAAAGTTCAAACTCAATTTTTGCGCCTAAAGCAATCAATGGATTCAAGCGCATCTCAAAAATTGTCGACTTGGTTATTCCTAGATAACTAATGAGAATTATGTGATACATTCTGATCGTCTTTTCCTTTTCCTTTTTTTTTGATTTATTTTATATGATATTATTTATTTTTTGTTTTACCAACACATTACTCTTTATGGTGTCTACTTTGCATTCATGTTTCAAACCATTTTCAAAAATCATAATGGCAATGCTTTGTGTCAATATCCCTTTAGGGCTTGATATGAAATATCCTATTTCCAAAATTAAATCTTGAGCTTATTTTATGAAAATTTTTATGTTTCCCACCTCTCCGACATACATATGGGATTAAAATTTTTAATAAAACTCAGATTTATCATTTTACAAATTCATGCATAAAGAAAGGATTATATAAAAAATAATGACAGGTCGAGGAAACCAAAACCAAGTTAGGACATAAATAGAAACATATTGATTTAAGGCATTACGAGAAGGTTTGTACCTCCTTACACAACCAACTCTTGAACCCAACTATCAAATGTTTGGACCATGTGGGCCTAAAAATCAATTTTTTGAGTTTCAAAACTTGGAATGTCAATTTCAGTAGGCATATATTCATGCCTTGCCTAAAGTAATCGGTAGTGACTCTAAGTGTTGGCCATTTTATGATGGCCATCCATAACTGATTAAATGATCGATTCGTCTGATGATCCTTCATAATCAAGGGATGAGAACTTGTACATTCTCACTCCTATCACATCAAAAAAGAATAGTCTTGATTGAGAGGAAACTACCTTATTAAGAAAATATCTTTAAGTCATGCATGCTCTCTTTCACAATAAAGATAAGGCACATTGTAGACATTGTTTTTATACTACATGAACTTCTTGCTTGGATAGTATATAGCTTACTCCTTTTTAACCGACTCATCATATTGACCTATTACACTGTTATAAACTTGTTGAAAACTAATAGGTGCAGGATTAAAAGTCTATCGAGCAATAGTGGTACTAGTACAATGGGTTTGATAAATAGTGTTTGACTTTGTCGAAGGCTTTTTGGCACTTATTGTTCCATTCCCCAAGGTTCTACTTTTGAAGGAGTCAGAAAATCAGATCATACTTGCCAATTGATAGGGATATGAATCTAGCTATGTAGTTTAATCTCACTAGAAATTTCTTCACCATAATTAGGGTACGAGGTGGCGATAGGTTTTAGATAACTTTGATTTGTTTAGGCCAACCTTTATCCCTTTTATCACTGACAATGAAGCCTAAAAGCTTGCCAATGGTGGCAACAAAAGTGCATTTAGCAGGATTCAATTTGAGCTGGTATTTATTGAACCGTTTTAAAAGTTTTAAAAGGCTGTTCACTTTTCATTAGTGTAATCATATCATCTAGATTGACCTCTAATCTCTTTATGCATTAAGTCATGGAATAATGTCAACATCACTTTTTGGTGTGTTATTTTGGTGTTCTTGAGCTCAAAAGGCATAACCTTGTAGTAAAAAATACCCTACATAGTCACAAAAGTGGTGTTCTCCATGTTCTTAGAGCCATTTTGATCTGACTATAGCCTAAAAACTTGTCCATAAAGGAAAGTAGGGAATTTTTGGTGGTGTTGTCTACTAAAGTGTCAATATGGGGTAACTTTTTTGGACTAGCTCAATTTAGATCTCTAGAGTATACACATATCCATACCTTTCCATCTTTTTTAAGGATTGAAACTATGTTAGCTACCTATTTGGGATACTTACCTACCTTAAGGAATCCTATCTCAAACTGCTTCTTCACCTTTTCTTTGATCTTTAGAATTATCTCTGGTTTCATCCTTAGAGAATGTTTATTAACTCGAGTCAAGTTGAGAGGTTTATGAAAATTCTAATAGTGATCTCTTTTCAATCTTCTTGTATTCCTATATTTATAATCTCAACTGGTTCATCCAGGGCAAGATCTATTTCTTTTCTTGTTTAATCAACCTTAGCAGATCTATTGGTATAGGACTTTCCTCAAAATCCTTCTCAAATTTAACTTTGCCAGTGCAGGTTGGTTGCTAAAATTTGATTTCCATAGCCTTGGCAAAATTATTCGTGTCATTTTCATTTAGGCTTAGAAAAATGTGTAGAAAAAGCAATAGAAGCAAGCAAAACATGTATGAAAAGGTTTAAGACTTGAAAAAAAAATAAAGATAGGACACAAGAGATGAAATACATCGTGTTTAGTCATTTTTGCTAATAATAATTAATAAAAGATGCCCATACAAAGGATCCTACTATGCTCTTGGGTAGAAGCATGTAGGATTAGTTCATACTATTAATTTGAAATAAACTTAAGCATTACATGAATCTCGATTCAATCTAAGTACTTGAAACAAATCCTTGAGGGCACAAATTGATCTCATGATTTGCTGCAGACATTTTTAGTTCATTAAGGCAATGATAAAAAAGTCTTTAGATGCCTTATTTAGTATGACCATAACATAACTAAAATTTATACTTCCCCATGAACTAGATTTATATGTCCTTCAGATGAAAATTTTCCCATAGTCATGGAAACAACATTGGTTCATATCCTAAATCTTGAACCCTTAGATGGACCATTATATTTTTCCTTGCTTTTTGACCTTGCCTCTTTTATTACATTAGGCTTAAACCTTAAACCTTTCTTATTTTTCTTATTGATGACTTTGAGAGCTTTAGCAATATCTTGAAGGTGTTTTTCTAATCCCTTTCCAACTAAAGCCTCTTTATCAAAGGTCAACTTTGGACCAATAAAAGTATTCTTTGACAAATAAGGCTCAACCATTGGCAACCTTTATTTAACATAGGTGGCATTGATGAACTCAAATGAATAAGAAAAGGATTCTGGTACATTATTATCAAGATTATTATAAAGAGCTTCCTTGAAAATGGTGGCAATGATGTCTTCTTCTCCATCGATGTTGACAACCTTGTTCTCTGTGATAAACTTTAACTTTAAGTGTAATGAGGAAGGTATTGCTGTTATTGAGTGAATCCACGATATTTCTAATAAGCAGTTGCAAGATAGAGTGATATCCATTGAATAAAAATCTATCTTATAAATGTATATCCCTATTTGAAGTGGAATAGTGATGGTCCCAACAACTTCTCTATATGTCCCAACCAACTGTGCGACTATGCTTGATATGAGACTTTTGATAGGAAGTTTATTTAGGCATGTTAAGGGCATTACATTCAAGGTTGAACCATTATTAATGAAAACTTTTTGTAGCATACTTCCCTTACAATAGGTGGTGATATTGAGAGCTTTGTAATATCACCTTCCTTTATAGGGTATTTTATCATCACTGAAGGATATGTAGTTGCCCGTAGTAATATTACTCACTTGGCTATCCAATTGGCCTATCAGAATATTTTGAAGGACATGTGCTTCATTCAAGACCTTAAGAAGCATGTTCTTATGAGCTTTGAAATTCAATAGCAATGATAACACAGATATTTTGGCAGGTTGCTTGTTTAATTGATCAACGATATTATACTTATTGTACTTGGTAAATCTGAAGAATTTTGTAGCTTTTTTCTTACTTACTTGTTCTTTGATCACTCTTGGATCTAATTACATTTTGTATCATTTCTAATGTTCGAGTCACTGGGGTAGCATTCTTTTTTTTTGAATTTAACTTATGGTGCAATTGAGGCATAGCATGTATCGCTACGGGTTAGATGACTTACACGTATGAGGTCAATAGTAATTTCTTGCTAGATAAGTTCCACGATCATCACCTCTTTACTCTCATATTTCCATAACATTACTTTGTTTTTTTTTTAAAGAAAAAAAGATAAGAGATAGAAGATTATCTTTGGTGTGGTTGAATAGGGTAGCCCTGATATCCGACTGATTGGCAAATAAGACTAGCGACTTCCCAATCCTATAAAAGGTGTTTTTTCTATTCTTATCTATGGCATTGACATAATCAATTATGCCTTCATCCTTTTTCCCATTAAAACTTGATTTTAAGTAATCCATCATCCTTTAAACAAGCCCTGGGAACTCTGAACAATGTTGTAAGTTATCCCTCTACCTACAATGGTGACAACAAGATTTGATGGGTTTTCCATTCTGATGTTTGGTTCTTGACACTATACCGGCCCTTACAAAAGCTTGCCAGACTCTACTTATTAGCATTTTAACCTCTTTGAGATTCTTCTTAACCTAAAATTTTCCTTTTGATTACTACATTGACCTTTGATTCTGCATGGTTCGAGAGTAGATTCGCTCTAATGTTGGTCCAAACCTTTGCTCAATTTTAATCATAGCCTTCTCTAATAATCTTTGCATTTTTTTTTAAAGGAAGTGCAATTTTCTATTAGTATATGCCCTTGAACCAATTAGATTAGGACATGGAATACATGGTCAAATAACTACATACAAGTCATTAAGTTAGAGTAACATAGGTTTTCCTTTATGTTAGTGGCATGATTGACACTCTTGCTGACACTAATTGGATGAAGCCCATGGAATTTTGAAAGGCCTTGCAAAGAAATAACAATGAGTTGCAATTATGAGATTCTTATGTATCAAAGCCCATTCCTCAAAAATATTCTTGGTCATTGTATTGTCAACTTAAGGCATTGACAATGCTTAAAGACCAACTTTTGTTATGCCTTTTTATAAAGTAAGCAACCTATCTCATTAGTTAATGTATACAAGGTACTTGGGATGACAAAAATGTGCTTGTTTTGTGGAAATAAGTTCACTAAGCATGGCCCGAATAAGATCTCCATTTGGTATAAGTCACTCAAGTGTCTACAGAATATGTTTTCATGTGCTAATCATAACAAATTATGAAGAATAACTTATCATAGATCCATGATCATTAATGTGAGTAGCAAGAACTAATATGAATAAAGGTTTGGGTAGATATTACGCCATTCTTATCCTCAATCTGGGATATATGGTGAAGGTACTGTATTTTACTGTTAGGCTAGATACTGAAAGGTTTTATAAGGTCACACTGACTCTTCAATATTTTGGGTAGCCATGATGGGTTGTTAGATCCCGCTCTTGATCTATAAATATAAATAATTATATTCATTTCTGAAATGTTAGGAATCTAATAGGTCAATTAAATCCGAGATTTAATTAAGTATGACTTAATTAAATAAAAGGTAATTTGAATAAAGGACTTAATTGAATAGTTTAATTATTTAAGACAAAATTAGATTTGTAAAATCTAGATTTTGTTGTCTAATTATGACATAATTGTCTTATTAAAATAATATCTAAATTAAGACATAAAATGCAAAGAAGGATAAATGCTAATCTAATTGAAATAGAATCTCACCTAGACTCAGGATTTGATTGAATCAAATTTTCTATCTTATTAATTTATTTATCATCCCTTAGAATATTATTGTAATATTATTTATTTTATAATTAATACTAAACAATATTAAATTAATGATTTTATAGTGATAAAATCCATAAGGATGTGTGTATGGTAGCTAATTTTTATGATTATTTGATAAGTGTATTTATTAAATAAATATTGTTTATTTATTTAGACAAATAAAAAATTTAAATAATTAGGTTAAATTCAAGAAACACTCTAGGGCTTAAATACCCGTCTATTACGAAAAGCTTGGACTGCACCAAGCTTGTTGGGCCAAATTTTGAGGCCCAATATTTAGGGGACTTCGGCCATGCTACAATGGGAAGGTTGGTTGACCATATAATTAACCTAAAAGAAGGATAACAGGTTAACTTGTTTTGGTAGTTTTAACTAAGTCTAAACTTTTCCATTCTAAATCTAACTAGAAGCGGGATTGAGCTAGTATATATAAATATGATGGCCTAAAGGTTTGTTAGTGAATGTTTTAACCTAACTTTGAGATAGGAGGCTACTAAATATATTGAGAGAATATATTTTATTAGAAAAAAGATAGTTCTCAAAGAATTCCCACCTACACAAAACACTAGAGATTACACCTCCTCCTTAAAAGCCATTGTGATTGTCGCAATCTTGCTTTCTTTTTTCTTCTTGGTTTTTATTCCATTCAAGAATTTTATTACCTTTTGGTTGGCAATTAACAACCCTTCTGGCTGGCACTAGAGAACTATCAGGCCTCAAGAAAGCTTCAACAGGCCTATGTGCATAATCGTTAGAAGTAGCACATGTGTACTGCTTGTCGTCTTCAAGAATCTTACAAGAAACTAGTTTCTTGGAATCTTTTTGATTAATTTTGTTTTAGATTTTGACATCTAAAATCAAGGTAATTTATAATCTTATGGATGCTTAATTCTTGAATAAAGTTTACTACATCTTAATCCCTCGCTAAAGATCCTTAACTAAGTTCAGTTATTTCTATGTTTACAACATCCTCTGCTATTTTATTTATGTTTTATTGATTTTAAAGTCCAATATATGCATGAGGCAGGACTTGCCGAGATTAACATGCCTTGCAAGTGGTATAAGAGAGAATAGGTTATGGATTACATGTAGTAAGTATAGGCTAATTCATGGTAATTGACATTCGGATGTCACATGTGCATATCTATAAAGTTTCGAGCCATAGAACATTGTAAAATAATATTTATAAATCTTCTTAATTCTGGATTGCATGCTTAGAAATTGTATTAATCATTAGGTGATCTTCTAATGTTTTTTTTTATTGTAAATATTGTTTTTATGATTAGATCTTGTTTTATAAAACTTATAAAATTTGATTTTGATTTATTTAAACACATTATAAGAAAAAAAAAAACGTGATCTTGAGTTATGTTTGCTACATCTTAGGATAGCAAGTTAATAAAAGAATATATGATTCTTAAATGGACCTTTGTTGCTAAAAATCAAGGCAAGTTGATGTCATATCCATGGAAGGTGTTCCATTAGAATTACGATTTACATGACAATTTCTTACCATTGAGTTTGCTGCTATGGTTCATACTTTGGCAGCATCCTAATTAAATTTTCAATATCTCATATCAATACTTAAACATCCTCCATAAGTGTGGATTTCATGTTTCAATGTTAGGGCTTATGGCAAGGTGATACCACTTCTTGGGTTTTCTTGAAACTTGCAATTATTGGCAAACTTAGAGCCATCATGGAACCTTGAATCTATTCTTCACAGCATCAGGTAAGTTTTCCAGAACTTGAAACAGGCCCTAGACATCATCCAAAGGTGGTAGTCAAAGGCCACTAGCAAGGCCAAAAAGATTGTGAAAATTGAAAGCACTACTTGTTAGAGTCCTACTTCCATTGGAACTAGTTTTCTGGTGAGAGTGAAATTCCTTAAAACAAGGAATTAGATTCCTTAAATTATGGATGATTTTTAGTTGGATTAGATAAGAGCTATCTAATAGAACTTGGTTTCTAGAAGTTAGGAATATTTATATAGTTACAATTCAACTAGGTTTATTTAAAATGAACATGTTTTAATAGAATCAAGATTTGGAAACTTGTTTACTTGAATTGTTTAATTAAATAAGTTACTTTAATTTTAATTCTTTAAAGAGGTTAACTTTGGAATCCTAATTTAAGCATGTAAATAAAAGCATTTGTAAGGATAAGCTAAATCACCTAAAAGTTAGCTAAATGTCTAGTCTAAGACTAGTTTCTAAAAGCTAGGAAAAAGATTAAATGTGTTTAATCTTTATGGCTAAAACTTAAAGATGCTTTGTTGAATGTTATAAATTTGTTTATACAAACAGTGCATACATGTGATTACCATGCGACATTAGCTATACATTATTATTATGCTATAAGTGTTACAGCATGATGGATGGTTATGGACTTAGACAATAATTTGACTAGGTTCTAGATGGTTAATTTTATTTATTTTGATATTGGTTTGCATACCTTGCCTTATCTCTTTATTATCTAGAGTCATAAAATTGCTTCTCACCTTACTCCTCTTGAATGTAACTCAAGGTTTCTTCAAACTCGTGTAATTGTTACATAGTTAAAGTTCTAAGATTAGGATAGTATTGGAGAATTCATAAGTGTTGAGATGAAAAGGATATGGTTCCAAGATGATGTCCATGGAGATTACCATGAAACTTATGTGATATATAATTAGTATCCCTAGGAAATTGACCACCTAGTTTCCTAATGGCTTAAAGAAACTAGTTTAATTCAAAGTCCATAATTCTCCTAGTAGATTGCATGTGGTAGATTTATTTTTCTTATTTATATATGTGATATATATGATCAAATAAATGCCAATGCCATGTAATTGAATATGAATCAATGAGACTAAATATTATTAATTTAAGAAATTCCTCATAAAATATTGAGTCCCTGCCTAAGCATGACTAGATGCCTTTCATTAGATTATAATAAGATACTTGAGTTCCAATTGTAGGGATTTCCTGGGCTACCCCTGAGGTCCCTTTCGCACAAGCTATTTAAGTTATAATTAATGGGTCTTACTTAATTACAGTTGTATTATTCAAATGATTACAAACTTGACCCCACACATTAGATATAGTGGTTGGGTAAAATACATATAATGCATTTAGGCAAAGGGTTACTACCTAACTGATCTAGGAGTTGCATAAAGATGCAATCAATAAACTAAGTTACCTACTTAATTAGTTCTTTTATGACTTGTTGGGCTATCCCTAAGGTTATGCAAGGATGAAAGAGGTCCTAGCTTATTATTGTTAGTGTATGTCCTTGAACTAATCTAATTGGGACATGGGATACACAGTTAATTAATTATAGACATGTTACTACATTATAGTGACAGAGGTTTTCCTTCATGTTAGTGGTGTGATTGACTATCATGAAAATGCAAACTGGATAAAGCCTTTCAAACACAATGGCCCTGCAAAGATACTACGAGTTACAAAGATGAGATCCTTTACATCAAAGCCGTATTTGTAAAATTGTTCCTAGTCATTGTATTGTCAAGACAGGGCATTAATAATTCACAAAGACTGGTATATGCTAAGTCTCCATGCATTGGATGCATGCAACTCTTTGATCTCATAGAAGTTGAATAGGATACTTGGGGCTAGCATATGTGTGCTTGTCTTATGGGAAAAAATTCACTAAACATGGCCCATATGAGAACTTATTTGATATTAGTCACTTAATTATTGATGGAATATATTCTTATGTGTCAATCGTGTAAGTAGTCCTTAGATTTGTGACGCCAGGTCATTTTCTATAGGTCACACACAATAGGATGATATTCTTAGATTAAAATCGAGATTTAATTAAGTTTGACCTAATTAAATAAAAGATGATTAAATATAAGACTTAATTGGAAAGTTCAATTAAGAATTAGTTTAGAACAAAAATTTAGATTTTGTGAAATCTAAGATTTTGTTATATTTTTAAGATAGAGTAGATAAGATTGTCTTATCTGGACAATGTCTAAATTGAGAAATACTATGTCTAGATGGATAATGTTTGAATTAAAACATCATAAGGTGGATAATGTCCTACTTGAAATATCCTTGGATAATCTTATCAAAATATTAATTTTTAGATAATTAATATTAATAAGATTATTATTAAATTAAAATTGTTTTAATTGAATTATGAATTTTAAAATTCATAAAAAAGATAGATAATAGCTAAATTAGTTTCTACTTAATTATCTTAATTTAATTAAGTGATATTTGGATAAGATAAATTAAATTAATTATTTAATAAATCAAAGAGTTTAATTAGTGAATTAAATCTCTAAAGAAACCTAACCTAGATAAATGATCTATGGTGCACCAACCTAAAATTGTGTGTAGGTTCATAGTGCCTTGGCCAAATTCCCTAGAGACCATCTTGTGCATTAGGCTCAATCACCATAGATGAATGGCATGATCAAATTGAATTACTTAGGTGAAAGAGTTTCACCTATGAAGTAAATGTGATTTTATCAAAACTCTTCCAAAAGAAGAGATTAGCTAAAAGCAAAAAAAGAGGGTGGGATGGCTAACTATTGTGAGAACTGAAAAAACTTGTGAAATTATTAGTCTTTTGTGAAAAAAAATGTGAAATTGTCCTCTGAAGTTTTCTCAATAGCCACCACAAAAAGAAAGAAGTTGCCACTTGCTCTTTCTCCTTATTATGCCATTCTTCCATTCATTGAGAGAAAACACTGTCCTAGAATTGTTCTCAAATTGAGTAAAGGAAGAAATGGATCCAAGCCATCTTTTGGTTAAGACTCCTTCAGTACTTTAGCTAGAACCAAAGAACCTTTAATCCTCAAGAAGGCTCTCATTATCATCCGTGTGGATTACTATTGGAGGCAACACAAGTGTGCTACTTATAACCATGTGGATCCGATCACACACTATGTTTACCCTTTTTAAGGAATCCTTTACATTGGATTTTACTTTAGATTACAAGATCTGAGAGTTTGGTAAGCCTTTCATCATATGGGTGATTTAATTTTGTTAGATCCAATTTAGTTTACTGGATTTGAATTCCCTCCTAAAAATCTGCAAGGAAGTCTGGTTACTTTCTGTGTAATGTTTTCACTACCAAGTTATGATATTTTGTAAAATTTAAAATGTTATTATTGCTTGAGATTGGACTTCATCAGGAATATAGATTCTTAACAGTGGTTTTAGAGCTTATAGGTTATGGATTATGTGTAGTAGGTGTAGCCTAATTCATGGTAATTTACATCATGATGTCATATGCATTGATCTCTAGGTTTCGACCATGTAATCTTTATAAAAATAAGCTTTATAAAGTTTTTCTTAATTTTGGACAACATGCTAAATGAGTATTTTAATCATTATTAATTTTTTTATATTGATAAAAATTATTTTAAATCAGTTCGGATTAAATATGCATCAAAATGTTAAAATTGATGTTGTCCAACCCACCAAATATGCGATCACTAGGATGAATTTTTTTTATTTTTCTTTGTCATAAAAATTAATTTTTATAAATTTGATATTCTGGTTTTTAAATATATTATTTATAAGAATTAATTTTAAATTATTTTGTATTTATTTTCACTCAAAAAAAGCTAATGTTGGCCTTAGTGTGCAGAAATCTCGAAGCTAGAATTTTTGGACAACTTTAGAGGATCTATTATGCCTAATGCTCCTAGAAATCCTTGTGGAAATATTTCATAGATTTGCTACAAGTTAGGACAACAAGTGAGCTAAATGAGATTCAATTTTAGGACTGATTTAGTTGCTAGAATTTATGGAAAATGTTGCCACAATTGTTTCACTATGAAATCATGCCTATGAATGACAATTTGTTGTTGTTTCGGTTGCTGCTATGGATTTGTCTTTTGGCAGCACCTAAGGCATGTTCCCAACACCTAAAATAGTCCCTAATCATGAGGTGATCAAAGGCCACTTGCATGGCTAAGAAGATTGCCTATATTAGGGACACTAACCATTAAACTCCAATATCCTTGGAACTAGTTTTCTACGTGAGTCAAATCCCTAAAAATTAATTAGGAACCGATTCCTAAAATTTAAAAGTTAATTCTAGTTAGATTAGATAACCATTAACTAATAGATGAGATTCCTAGAAGTTAGGAGTGGCTTAAAAAAATTAGTAGGTTCTAAGATAATGTAGTTTCCCAAAATAGGCATTTTGGTCAAAAATTAAAACTTGGAAATGGTTTTTTATAAATTTGTTTATTAAAAGTGAATTACCTTAATTTAATTGTTATAATGTCAATTTAGGAAACATTAAAGCATGCAATGAAGTATTTGTACATGTTGAGATAAGTAACCTAAATGTTAGGTAAATATCCGTTAAGTATCCTGAAAGTTAGGGATAAGGTTAAACATGTTTAATCTTTTGATGAATTCTTATAGATGCTTTGTTAAGTGTAATAAACTAGTTTATATACATTTATACATTGAATGCTTATGATTACCATGTGATATTAGCTATACAATGTTATGCTATAAAGCATGATGGATTGTTATGGACTTAAACTTAGTATGACTAGGTGAATATATGGTTGTTCTTTATAAATTTTTTTAAATAGGGTTTACGAACCCTACCTTTGTTAGAAAATCAAAATAGTTTATGGAGAGGAATTTTAAAAAATTTTTAAATTGAATCATTTTTAAAAAATGTTGTTATATGCAATAAAACCACTGTAATCAATTACTTGAGTTGCAGATCTAAAGATGCCATCCAAGAATTCCTAGTTTCATGTGAAAGCTTCAACTAACTAGCCTTCTTCACTATTCTCCAATTCCTAAATGGTAGAATGTGTAGGCATTATTCACCTTGATCAACTCTGGATTCGTACAGCTTGATTCTCTTTAATGACCCCTTGTTCCACGAGGTTTAAAATCATGAGATGTTAGAAAGCCCTTAGTGTGTCACCAAAGTCTGACCTTAAACCTTAGGAATATGCCTTTTATTTATATCAGATAATAAGGTAGCCCTAATTATTAATTTAATTAAATAATTATTTCACCACCTCTATAAAACCTAAGTGTAATGCCAACCCTAATATGGGTACCCACCAAATTTTGGCCAAGCCCTAGTGTTCTTACATTAGCCCAATTTATTTTATGGAGTTTTAGCCCATATAATCTGAATACTAATCATCAAAATAAAATTAACTATAGTAAAATAATTAATTTTAATCAAAAATTAAAAATAAATAAAATAATTTTCTTAATTTATGTAGAATATTATTCATATTTAGTTTATAAATAAATATTTAAACAAGACTTTATAGATGTTCAATTAATTATATAAATAATTAATTTCCAATATCAATTTAATTTGAATTACTTTCTATATTTATCAGAAGATAAATATAATTAATTTAAATTATTAATTCTTGTCTAAATAAATATTTAAATCAAATTAAATATATATTCTAAATAAATAACATAAAAGTTATCTTTCATTTATTTATCGAAGTAAACACCCACACCTCTAAAAGAAGTGTATCTAGCACACCACTTCACCATATTGAGAATCGTCTAACTTCTAGTATTTCCAATGGATAACCATCCATTAAGGAATTATGTTGAGCTAGTGGAAGGACTAATTGGACATATATAATTAGGCTCCAATGATCTATGTATTAATTATTCTATCTCGAATAATTAATCACATAATATTAATCTCAACGTCACACACTAAAGACTTGAATTGCACTTTTAATTATATACTGCATTACGTAAGCTTTATAATAGCTTTTTAGTCCAATGACGTTGTCATTTGTGTAATATCCTTATATCATATCAAGGATCAACTTAAGGTAAATGTCAGTTTTACTTACTTGATGACCTTATCTTAAAGTTCCATCATACTTTTTATGTGAATGATTGATCACCACATGTGAACAATTTATCATTTGATAAACGAATGGCAAGGCCTCTTTTATTTTCACTATCTCATATAATGCCTTTTAAAAGGATAATCTTAACTCTTTATAGGAGCTATGATTTCATATCTACAAGTAAAGCTCTTATCAAGTGTAAGTCATATACCCAATGAACCGGTCAAATAGCTTACTACTCTAAGATACCTTAGCCTTTAGAATGTTAAAGTATACAAGTTAGACACATAGAGTCAATTACTTACTTAGGATTAAGGTAATTACACTGTGAACATTAGAAGTGAATTAATCCAATTAAACTGACTAATTAATGGATTAACTGCACTTTGGTCCAGTCTGATATATTAAAACCTTTAGGCAAAATATCTATGTCTCTACTTAGGAGTCAACTCGCTCGAGATGGCCAAGACAAGCCATCTCCCCAATTGATTTTGATGACATAATAGTCTTAACATGTGACTTATTTTCTTTCTTCTATTCTTTAATCTTATATGTATTATTTCATATTGTCACTAACTTATTCCCCTTTTTGTTTCTTGATTGTTATACTCATCATGCATCATAATCATCATTATGGGAAATTGGCTATCGGTTCAGTGTCCAGCAAAGGGTGTCTATCATGGAGCAAGAGTTCGTTCCCATCCTCAAGTCTCTTAAAAAAGTCTAAGCATGGTCAGAGGGGCGACAATGCAAAGATAGTTATATCCTTAAGCCAAGCTATGTCTCTAAAACACATGAAAAAGTCAAGATAGGGTACCATCAAAATGATTGGTGTGATCTAAAGCACATATGGGCTAGTTAGGATAATAATGAGAAAGAGTCATTCACAAAAAGATATAGGGATATAGCTCTATTACTTCAAGTCTGATCAAATTTTGGCTTGTTGGAAGTGCATTACAATTCTGGAATACTGATGCTTCACCTTTAATTGAAAGGATTTGACTCCCACTACTAACAAATACACTACATAGCTCAAAAATAAGATGGCCACGTCTAATAGTATATATTGTAAAGAGCTACAACCTTTGATTTTCAAGAAAAGACTAACACAAAATCCTTAGAGCCATAGAGTCTTGGATCGATGGCCATGTCAAGACAAAAAGGAATAGCAAATGCATTTCTTAGGCTAGTCTTTAGGAAGCAGTGTCAAATATCATCGATCCAAAGAAAGTTTAAGATATCTTTGCCTTAGCAATATATGAATTGTTCATATTCCAAAAAACCTTAAGGTATGTGAAAGGAGCAGTAGTAGATTTCTTCTCTTACTTATGTTGCAACATCAACGCTGCATCTGCCATCATTGCCGAGACCATTTGAGCCTTTAACTTTTGCAAGAAAACAAGGATGAGTAGATTTATCGGATGTGCCCTGTTCTTTCATATTTAGTTCGTCAGCCACTTTTGCATCGTTGAAAAAAGGATGATGACTTCCACCCTTTCTCCAAGGACCTCGAGAAAGAATGACCTTAAGATAATTTTAAGGAACAATGGGTTAGAAAATTTTGAAATCTTAGAGAAGAAGAAGTTACATGAAGGGCTTTATGGATATCCCTCCAATTAATCATATACAGGTGTGAAGACTATACTTGCATGCCGCTTATAGGGTTGTGGGAAGCACCAGCTATGCACCTTTCCTAGTTCTATAATAGTTCTAATACTAGTAATTCATCCCATTCTTTAAAAACTTTAAGCACTGGGACTTTGAATATGGAGAAGCCAAGTATAAATCGAAAATCTAGTCCGCTTCCATGCTTGGAGAAAGGTATAATACGTGGGGAGATATTAGAAAAGAAGTATTGTGACTCTGGGGTATGATGAATAGAGGATTAGCCATATCAATGACACTTTGCCACTACCTAATATTGGGATATTACAAGTCCCGACAAATGAGCCTTCTTCTAATGTCAAACTATTTAGATAGGAATTTGAACAAAAGAAGGCTATTTTTGCCATAAAACTTGCACAATTAAAAGAAAGAAAAGATAGGTTAGAGATAGACATCTACCTTCAGGGTAGCGAGATGAACAGAGTGATTAAAAAGATAGATTGCTTAAAAGAGGATCTTAAAAGTTTATCTAAGGAATATGTAGCACTTCAAAAAAAGAACAACTCCTTATGCATTGGCAAGTTATTAGCCAAATGGGAGGCAGAGTTTACTACCCTTAACATGGAACTGAATCAATGGAAAGAAAAGGCTCAAATCAGTAAGAAGAAGCTTGTAAGGGCTCGTGCCTGTATATCAACTTAGCAAAAGCGGAATGGATCACTTAAGTCTCAAGTATGGGACTTAAGAGCCGATAGGGTTGAGAATAAAGCCCTAACACTTAGGGTTCAAGATTTGGAGTATTCTTTTCAAGCTCACCAAGACCATATCAATGAGTTGGTAAGAGCCTTCAAACACTAAAAACAAGAATGGCAAGCGATGATTGACTAGGCATGCCTAAATTATTAAGAGCGACACTATCACCTCATTGAGCAAATTTAGATAGCCTAGTTAGAGGCAGATGATATGATCAAAGTGGCTCGGTCGACATCGTACCTATTGGGGACCATGAGTAGCAATTGCTGAGTTTTTAAAACACATAATTAAACAATGTAATCGTGTCAGATATTTTTGGATGTAACCATGACAAAACTCTATTTGTTGCTCTATAAAAGATGTTATTTGTAAAGCTATTCTACAAGCCAATTATCTCTATTCCATTTGCATATTTAATTTTATTCTTGCATTATCTGATTTATGTATCCATGTCAATAATCGTTTGTTGTCATGACTCTATACTCATCATCATTTCACCGTAAGCAATCATTAATAAACACATTTGAAATAACTTGTATAATACAAAAATGGTCATAAAAGTTCAAGGGATTCTAAGATCAAGCAAGAAACAAAGAACCTATTTTTTTACATCGTTATAATGCACGTCATTATAAAAAAATCATGGAAAAATGTATTGAACATATAGAGTTAATGTACAGGGAATCTCAAAATCTAATGCTCCATCGACAAGATGAAATGCAAGCCCAGATCATGAAACTTATGATGTTAATGATAGCCTCCACTAAAGAAAAAGATAAGCCAGTACTGTAGATACGAGAAAAGAAATGGCTAGTCTGAAAAATCACCCCAGTGGTAGTATTGAAGCTACCTAGGAAGAGACTTACTAAGAGCATTAATATAACATGATGCCAGCCTTATCTGTACCATCGATTATCTACTTGAACCCTATGGTAGGAAATCTATTCATTTTTGAATTTCAAGGGGTGAATATGGGAGTCTCTTTGACCAATCCTATAACTCTTGAGCATGATGAGCAAGAGAGGATGAATGGTCCAAAATTTGCAACATCTGTCGATGATATGAGCAAGTTTCAGCTTTTAGAGAAGTGACTTAAAGCTATCGAGGGGAGTGACAAATTTAGAGCCATTGATGTTAAATTTTATCTTTAGTGTTTAATCTTGTCATTCCCTTGAAGTTCAAAGTACCAGATTTTAAAAAGTTCAGTGGAAGTACTGACCTTACTGTGCACATCCAAATGTACCTTAAGAAGATGGCCGGGTACAAGAAAGACAAAAAACTCATTATCCACTATTTTTAACACAATCTGACTGAGGTAACCACCCGATGGTACGTCGATCTTGATAATGTCAAAATTTAGTCATAAGCTGACTTGACTAGGGCCTTCTTAAACCAGTACCAGCATGTGTCAGAATAGGCCACCAATTATTTCTTTTTTATGAACTTAGAGAAAAAGCCAACCAAAAGTTTCAAGCAAGATGCTCAAAGGTGGAGGAAAGTGGTAGCTTAAGTCTAACCCCCTTTAACTGAGAAAAAGATGATGATAACATTTATCAACACTTTACATGCTCTGTATTATGAGAAACTAATAGGGAATACCACTACAAAGTTCACAAATCTTGTTTTATCCAACGAGATGATTAACATAGCAATTAAAAATAACAAGATTTCTGCAGGTGAGTTATCTGGATCAAGTAAAAGGCCTACTGCTAATAAGAAGAAAGAAAGAAAGGTGATTGCCATAAGCTATGCCAACCTATCCCAAACAACCGAGTATCAAGTGCCCAATCCTTACTACCCAAAGTGTGCCCTATTCTAACCTTGTCATGATACCTTATCCGCTAGTTTATGCCGTAACCTATAACCCATCCTTTATTAGCCCACCAAGAAATAACCAACAGCAAGCTAATAAAATGGTAACAATCCCATCAATAACATACCAAATAATTAGGGTTTAAACCAGTGAAGACAATATTTTGACCTTATCCCTATGACCTATAAAAAGCTTTATTAGGCTTTATTTTAGGGGCATCTAGTTGCTTCCGTGTACATCCTAAAGAAGAAACCTCTATACCTTCAATGGTATAACCCCAATACCTATTGCAACTATCATGTTGTAGTAGTGGGGTACTATACTAAAAATTGCATTTCTTTTAAGCGAAGGGTATAAAGCTTTATTGATTCTAAAGTTCTATAATTTGGGATGAACTAAGGGCTAAATGTCTCTGTATACCCCCTACCAAACAATGTCGAGCTAGAGGTGAACATAATTGGTGTCTATCACAATGTGCCCTAGGGTTGATCCTTGCGGATCTATAGGTGCATATGACTTAAAACATTTTTCTAACTTGGAAATGTCTTCTTAACCGAGACTTTTCATTTATGACATGATGAGAATGAGAAAGTATGGATTCTCGACTTATGATACAGTGAAGGGGATCATAAGATGAATTGCTCATCTTATTGATCTCGGATGATCAACACGAAATGGTCAATGCTTGAAGTCACCACTGATCATTTTGGGCTAGGCATGATCGGATGCCTATTGAAACCTATGTATTGAGTTACGAAACTTGAAACATCGATCCCATGGTCTACGTAGTATAAAGATTTGCCATTTGGGTTTGAGAGTTGGTTACGCACGATGAGGCTCGAACCTCTTTGTGATGCCCGAAATCGATACGTTACTAATTATGTCTTATCTCAGTTTCAATTCTTTCGATCTTAATTTGTCACTATTTTGATATAACCCTTTTTTAATGTATAAATTTTATAGAAATACAAATCCAGGTTTTGATGAAAAGATTTAATCTCATATACGCCTCGAAAAGATGGAGAATATAGAAATTTTTAATAAAAATGACCTCTGAATTTTACTTTGAAAAATGAAATATTCCACTTTGGGCACTAGAGAGATACCCACGTGAAATATTACCTTTAGTTTTACTAGAAATGTTTTGACAACATGCATGTAAATAATCATCACAAAGAAATCAGGTTAGTATGACAACGAATGAAGTAACATACATGGATCATTCAATGTAATGATAAAGAAAAGGGATGGACTATTGGAATTTATCTCGTAATTGGCATTAATTATCTGGGAATAACTGAATCGATAATTTTTGAGATGCATCTAGGTTCCTTGATTGAACAAGATTTGTTTGACACTTTCATGGAAGTCCGAGAAGCAGAATCCCCATGGATGACAAATAACTTTAACAAAGGAAGATTTTTAAATCTTGTCAATTTTGAAAAATAAGGTTGGAGTATCCCCTTGAAAGGTCAAGGTTGGAGTATCCCTATAGATGACAAATAATCTTGACAAAGGAAGATTCTTAAATCTTGACAATTTTGAAAAACTGGGTCAGAGTATCCTCTCGAAAGGTCAGGGTTGGAGTATCCCCATGGATGATAAATAATTTTGACAAAGGAAGATTTTTAAATCTTAACAATTTTGAAAAGCAGGGTTAGAGTATCCCCTCAAAAGGTCAGGGTTAGAGTATCCCCAAAAGTGACATATCTAACACTCTTTAAAGAAGTCGAGTTAGACAAACAAAACTTTGTGATTTAGCATTTTGACGAATTTTGGCAAAAGAAGTTATGTAGAAGGATAGTAAAGATGTAAAAATATATGAATGCCTTGATACAAGCTTGTCGAAGGTCAAAGCATGTTCTTGAGTCTGATCGAGGTGATACGAAGACATTGAATGTCTCAAGATGAAGCTCGAAAAACAACTCAATTTTGATCATAACCAAAAATAGAGGACAGCATCATGCTATCCCATTTTTTGAATTTATTCTAAATTGGTTTGAAGGCCTTGGAGGGTAGACAAGATACAGCTAGAAAGGTAACTCGACAAGGATCAATCTAAAAATATTTCCAATATCCCTAAAAGTCACTTTCTGAGGGAATAAACTTTCAAGTTTGGATTAATTACGCTGCTGGCAGAGCATACGAGAAAAAAGGTGTGTCATAATTTGAAAAATCATTCTAGACTCGTGTGGCATCAAAAAATTACAAATAATACCTTTCTAGAAAGGGAATTTCATGAACTTTTTAGGAAAAATGTTGGAGGGATTTAGGAAACTCGTTTAGTGAGCCTAAAGGGCCCAAATAAAATGCACTTTGTTTACTTTAGGGATTCCAGATAGTCTAGGTTTGAAAAATCATTACTCTTTGATCCGAACTGATTCGAGCGTTAACAAGACCTCGTTTTAAAGATATTTTGATGCACTTTCAAAGAAAAAAATTATAAAATTCATGAAAATCGTTTGGGATTTTAAAGTGATTTTTCAATTTGTGACAATGATGCTACTAGCAGGGGACAAAGCAAAGTAGAGGATATTTCTTATTTTCTCTATGTTTACACGTCCAAACTCAAGTCATCGACATTCAAATGCCCATGACTGAAGGGAAAGAGTGGCATGAGCATCACAAACTCATTTACACAGCCCTGGAGTAATTTAGGATGATGAAACAGCTCGTTGGTCATACCACTCAAGGTTTTGACTCAAAAATAAGGCATGAACATTTAGGGAACAAGTGCAAGGCCATTTTCATTGGAAAATTAGAAGTTTTGAGCTTGTTTAATCAGGATTACAGATATGGAAAACATCATATTCCCTAAGATTTTTAGTTAACTTTAAGGAAAATGCTAAGTTCATGCTAGTTCTCATTGGTTGAGGTTAGCATGCTTGGCTTAGGGAGATTTTGAAAATCAATTTTTTTTTACAGCCATCAAACATGCACTTTAACAAGAATGGGGATGCTAACTTTACCAATGGTCTAGACAAAGAAAGTGTTATTCACTTTGACAAGAAAATGTTATGGATGCTGAAAATGACAATGATTCATTACAAGATTCAAGCTAATGTATAAATATGCTTGAAATATGTTAGGCTAAAGATTCATACATGGATTAATCATAACAAGATGCATGGATAGGGCATAAAATGCATGAACAAGAGCTATCAAAATAATGAGGATAAAATAAGGCATTTTGCCCATCAAAGGGGCATTAAAGCATCCAAATCCTAAACTACCGTAACCAAAAGCCATAATAATGCATGAGAGTCCTAAGAGGTTGATGGAAACACGAAGAGCTCACTAAAATGATGAAAATGCTGAAAAACAAAAAATGAAAGTGATAAAGTAGGAAGTTATACCTATAAAACTTTAATTTTTGGCCAAATAGTTGAAGCAGCAAAGATGGCTTGAATTTTTCTCTTTTCCTTGTTATTAATAAGCAAGAAAAAGAGAGAAACAATGAGGTTTTGGTTCTGGTATGGATGAGGGTGATTTTCAGAATGTGTAATGGTTGAGAGTGAGTGTTTTGGGGCTATTTTTGGGTGCTAAGTGAAAAGCTACAGGATTTGGTTTTCTTGATGTGTGAATATGTTTTGTAAGCTAAAAATGAGCTGGAATCTCCAAAATCTCAGCTGAGATATAAGTGGTTTATTTATACCATCATTTTAGAGCCAAATTAGAGGTGTTTTTGGTCATTTCTTAAGGGGACAAAGTGATGTCAGCTTGATGGCTATAGAGTGGCTGTAGGGAGCAACTTGCTACCAATGTGATGGACATAGGGTGGCTGGTTTAAATGCTGAAATTATTTTCCGAAACATAGGGTGGCTGATGGTGATCTTGGTCAACAAACTAGGGAGGAGTAGGGTGATCATGTGACTTTGACCTTTCTGATTTAATTTAGACTTCAAAATTGTTTTGATTAATTCAAAAGTCCAAATTCGTAATTTGATATAGGTTTTGATCTTTTTTTATGGAAAAAAATGAATTAAAATCGAGTTTTGGATCAATAGTGGATGAGTCAAAAATTCCTAGACCATGGAAAGTGGCCTGTATGTATTGATACATTGCAGAATGTATCAATACATTTAGTCCAAAAACCTTGAGTGTATAGATACAATGTTTGGATTATTCAATGCTTCATTGTATCGATACATGTTGATATGTATCAATACATTTCTTTATAGAATGCATGTTTTGGTCTTGGCATGGCCTAGTATCGATACATGAGCTCCTGTATCGATACATAAGCTCATGTATCGATACAAATGGGGACATTTCAAATATTTGGATCATTTGAGCATTGTATCGATACATAAGACCCATGTATCAATACATTAAAGCAAAATTATGAATTTTCTCATATCTTTTGTCCCCGGATGCCTTGAACTACGTCCTTGGATGCCACATCTTTCCATTTATCTTTGATATGATCCATAAGCCTTCTTGACCTCCTCAAAAATACTTTTTCATTGGGTGACCTCTCACATCCATGCCCCAAGTTGCTAAAAAATTAGCCCAGATAATAAAGTGTCTACAGTGTCAAAGATAATTATGAGTTCAAGAAGAGCATAGGAAAAGTTAGGATGCCAATGAGTCTGGTTTAACAGATATTGATTATAGTAAGAATGCTTAATGTAATTGAAAGATTAAAAGAAGAACTTGATGATTTTTATGACTTCCACATTATTCATGGCCATACTCTTCAAACATGCAAAGAAATTCAAGCAATGGTCCAAAGAATGATAGACGAAAGCAACATTGAATTCTATGACAAGAAACAAGCATCTCTCACCGAATCAGTGAATATGATTAGGCAAGAAATTACACAACCACTATGTGAGAGAGGATGATCCCTTATCCTCTATGGATAATCAAATTTTGGGGTAAGTTTTTTTAGAGACTTTTACATTATTCCCATGTAAAAGCAATAAAGCTATTCCTTGGAAATATAAGGGGTGAGTCATAATGATCGAGGAGCCTACTCAATTAATCGCCACTGTCAACTTATTAGGACCTAGCCATTTAACCCATAATGGTAGCTGTTATGCTCCCTCTGCTCAGGAGAATCCTCAGGCCAGAAGAAAAACTTGAAATTCAAAAAGATTAAAGAGGCAGTAAATGAAAAAAAAAGCCACTGAGTTTTTAAAATTTATCAAGTACAGGGAATATAGTATTGTTGATCAACTGATCAAACAACTAGCTAATATCCTTGTACTATTCTTACTCCATAACTCAAAAGTTTATCAAAATACACTATTGAAAGTATTAAACGAGGCATATATGCTACTCGATATTTTAATAGGCAAAATGGATCATCTAGTGAACAATATCATCACTGATAACTATATCTCATTCATCGATGACAAGATCACTCACAGTGGTAGAGGTAGCTAAAAAGCATTACATATCACTATCCACTGCAAAGGTCGCATCTTACAAAAAATTCTTATAGTTAATGGTTTTTCCCTCAATGTCATGCCCTTGGCTATATTAAACAAGCTTCCTATTAATGCCTTCCACATCAAGCATCGTTATATAGTGGTGCGAGCATTTGACGAGACCTATCATGAAGTCACCATAAATATCACTATTCTAATCCACATAGGCCTATGCACTTACGAGATTGATTTTCAGGTAATAGACATTGCTCCATCCTATAGTTGCTTGCTTGGGAGACCTATATTCAGCCAAGGCAATAACCTCGTCTTTGCATCAAAAGCAAAAATTCAAGATCGATCATAAAGTAGTTAGTATTGGAGCTAAAGAAGAGATGATCATCGTTGCTTTTACTGATGCCACCATCATTGAACCAAATAAAAATGAACTTGAATCGTCCTTTTAATCATTCGAGCTTATTAATTCTAAATTCACAGGAAAAGGCCCACTGATAGTTAAGCCTCAATTATTAAAGAATACCAACATGGGTCTGAAGTTGACTGTTGGTAAAGGTTGCTAAGTTAGAAAAGGGCTTGGTTAAAATCTGCAAAGAATGGCTAGTGATTTAAAGGTTATTAGCCAATCAACAAGAAGGGCCTAGGATTCAAGGCCAACATGCAGTAAAAGAAATATCAAGCTAATAAGGCTAGAGATCAAAGGTTGGCTTGTCTGTTAGGTTAAGACTTAGGACCAGAACTAATGGTATTCCCACCAATCTATGAGACTTTTAGTTTGGGAGGACACATAGACTTGAATTAGTTAGAAGAAAGAAAAGCTAAAGATGCCTTGGTTGTAGCCCTTACATCTATGCCATTGATAATCAGTCAAGCTTGTTGAAGTTAAACATTGAGAGCTACCCCGTTCACTAGAGTCTGTTCCTAACAATGAGGCTGTGTCGAAAGCCCTTGTGCTTCTTAATATAATTTTTTGTGTAATGTCAAGAATTAGAAACCTATTTGCTTTTGTCCAATCACTCATAGGGATCTTGTAATGGGTGTCCTTTATTGGATATTATTAATAAAATTGACTTTTGCATAAAGTATTTCATCTTATATGCCTATTTTTATTCTCTGCCCTTGCTTCAATTCTCTTTATATACATATTCTTGTCTATAATGGGCATTTTTTATTCTGAATGATCAATCTGTATTAGTGAGTTGATTTTGATAAAGATTCTAAGGAAAACTCTACTACCGAATTTGTTACAATTAGTCAGGCATGAAGAAAAACATATTTTGCCCCATGAGCAATTGATCAACATAAATTTAGGGACTGAAGAAGATAAAAAAAGTCAAAATCAAAAATTTTATAAAACCCTATACTAGAACCAACTAATAAATCTACTCCAAGAGCACCGGGACATATTTGCCTAGTTATATCAAGACATGCCTGGATTAGACATCAACATTGTAGTCCCCAGGCTTACCCTCAAACCCTCATGCAAACCAATCTAGCAAAAGTTAAGGAGGAAGAAACCAAAAATGCTCCTTAAGATCAAAAAAGAAGTCAAGAAACAATTTGAGGCAAGATTCTTTACTACAGCCAAATATCCAGAATAGGTTGCCAACATTATCCCAATCCCTAAGAAAGACGACGAAGTATGAATGTGTGTTGATTATCGGGATAATCTAGCCAGTCTGAAAGATAATTTCCCACTGCCCTATTATAGACACTAAATTTTGTCCAAGCCCCTTTTCCCGATAGTCCAAAATATCTGAGACTAAGCACTTAGCGACCCTCCCATGGTGGTAGATTTCCTAAGGGTGAAATGAACATTTTTTAAGACTGATTTAGTCTTGCCTAAATGATCGCATGTGCACGTGATAAAATTAGTACCACTTCAAAGGTTATGAAGAGTGAATCTCGGATAAAATGACGAATATCAAGGTAAAAAATTAGCTTTCAACTTTATACTTGTGAAATTCTAAAATTTGCTTTTGCAGATATTATCATGGTCAAATTTCCCATTTTAGGAATTTTTCTAGATTTTTTTGTTAAATTTAGGAAGTTGATCATCGTATATTTTTACCTATATGGGCATGGTATTTATGCCGATTTGCACTCTGAAAAGTCATAAATATTCAAGAAAAAATTTTTATTGGCATTTTTTACCATGACTATCAAGTAGTAAATTTTAGGATTCAAATTTGAATTTTTCATAGTAGCGCAAGTATTATACTTATTAAATTTTTTGGTAAAAATTATTTCAGATTTCAAGTTTTCATCTTTATTATTTTTAAAAATTAATATTATGATTAATGTGTTGGATAAAATCCATTTATGTGAAGTTTGAACATATTTTTAGAATTTTCCTATTCCCAAAATACAAAATTTTCTACTCCCTAAATTTTTTTCGGAAAGATTTTTCTAAGTTTTTAATTTTTAAAATTCTTTAAATATTTTCATTAAATTCATATTAAATCAGTTTTTCAAAATTAAATTTTTTTTATGAGTTTTGCATTTTTTTTAGAATTTTTTATTTTTAATATACAAAGTTTTCTACTTAGTAAATTTGTTTTATAAGATTTTTTTGAGTTTATAATTTTTAAAATTCTCCAAATATTATTGTTAAATTCATACCAAACCAGTTTACGAAATTCAATTTATTTTATAAGTTTTGTATTTTTTTTCAAAATGACAATTTTCCCCACTAAGGGTTTTTCTTATAAATTTTACGTGTTTGGAATTTTAATGGCTTTTATGAACATTAAATTGATTTTGTTATTAGATTACATTAAATTGATCATATAAAATTTTATTTTCAATAATAATTTTTAATTTTTATAATTTAATCCTTCTAATTGATTTTTATGGTATAATTTTACATTTTATATAAATATCTTCCAAATCCTCTAGAGCTTGATGATGTCATGGATAACATAATCCACTAACAGACAAAAGTAATTAATTTAAATCAAATCAAAATAAAAAAATAATGATGAGTAATGAAATATATATTAAATAAATAAATAAATGAATGAGAAATTCCTAGAAATCTCTATGAAAGCTTCAGCCAATGGCCTTTTCTCCATGCTTGGCCGATCTTCATCCCTTTTAAAGTGGGGATGATATTCTTCACTTCGAGCTTTTAGACTTTAGGAAGAAAAAGACAAAGAAAAAACACTAAAATACATAAATCTGAGGTGAATTTCTTCTAAAATGCTTAATTTTTGTTTATTTCTTGTTTGAATCTTTTTTCTAGTGAGCCAAATGAATACTTGTGCTCATGAATTTTAATTCATGTTGAAAGGCCAAGTATGATGGCTATGATTAAAGTTTTAGGTTTTGGTTGTTTTAGTTAATTTTTATTAGAAATAGTTTGATTTTCTTTGAGATTATTTGTATTTGTTGATATGTATATTGTTATTTTCATGCGAACATGCTTGCATAATTTTTCTTAATATTTTCATGCTGTTTTATATTGATTTATTCATTATTTTTTAATGTTACGCTTACTTATGCTTAAAAAAAATTCTAACATGCATATATGTTAATATTTAAATTAAATATGTGGTGAAAATGTTTTTTACTGAAAAAGCATGTTGATCGAATCATGTAGGAGCTGATTTGATGATGTTTTGATTTTATTTTGCTGATTTTGTAAATATGGAAATCGTAGGGACTAAATTGCAAAAATTGCAAAATTATTTCTATGGCCATTCAAGCTTGGCTAATTGCTTGTAGGCATCTTTTAAAATTTTTTTGTGCTTAGTTTAATATATTCGAATGTGTTTTATGCATTTTATACCATTTTGGCTCCATTTTGTAATTTTGGAAAGTTCAAGGAGAAATTTAAAAAAATAAAAAAAATTGCTCTATGACCATAAATGCTTGGTTGAATCATTTCCATGATTTTTGGTGTGGTTTTTGTGATTTTTCATGATTTTTTTGTGTCAATTATGATTTTTATTATGTAGAGATTAAATTGTAAAAATAGAAAATTTTGTTTTAAGTCCATCCATGCTTGGTTGATTGCTTATGTATACTTGTGAAAGTGTTTTCATGTTTATTTTCATGTGTACAAATATATTTTATGCATTTTACATAATTTTGTGGCCATTTGTAATTTTAAAAAGTTTAAAGGCTTATTTGCAAAATTACAAAATTTTTGTTCTAAGGCCATATGTACTTGGTAGAATTTATTACATGATCTTTGGTATGATTTCCATAATTTTTTGTGATGAATTTTGTGTTTAATTATGATTTTATTTTGTATAAAGAACTAAATTGGAAAGCTAGAAAATTTTAGTGACCATCTAGAAAAACTTTGCATTTTAGAGTTAATATGACATTTTTGAAATTTTAAAAACATTCTTAACATTCCTACGGTCCTCCACAGGGATATAGAAATTATTAAAAGTTTTTGTATTCTTTCGATTTTCCGTTAGGGTACGAAATGTAATTTTAAAAAAGTTCAAGGACCTATTAGCAATTTTGCATTTTTTGTCTATCATGATGTTTAAGTTGCCCATGGAGGGTATAAATGTTATTTCATACCATTTTCGAGTCCTCTAGGTTATCAAGACACTTATGGGTTGAAGGTACACGTAGGTATATTTTAGTAATTTTTCTAGAACTAAATCCTTTATAATCACCGAGGTATGGAGTATGTTCGTTTGCTTGTGATGTTATCTAGCCTTTTAGGTTACGTATATATCGAAGGTAAACTTTAGGGATATTTTATTAATTTACCCTAGAATAGAATCCTTTATGGTTACTGGGATAAGTAAATATCAAAGTTGCGTAACAGGAATAGGTTCATCTTTTATAGAGTCATCCAGCCTTCTAGGTTACCAAGATACTTTTATGTTGAAGGTAGACCTTAGGGACATTCTAGTAATTTACATTAAAACCAAGTCCCATGTGATAACCGGGATACTTCTATGTCAAAGTTGTACAGTAGGAATAAGTTCATTTGTTTATATAGTTATAAAATCTTACTAGGATATGTACATGCCGAAGGTATTCCTTAAGAAAATTTTATTAATTTGTTTTAGAATCGAGTCCTTTAAAGTCATTAGGAAACTTTTAGGTCAAAAGTGCACTTTAGGGGACATGTTGGCCTTTAAAATCCTTAGAGTCGAGTTTAGTACACTTTGTCAAAACCAAGTCTTAGGATAATTATTAATATTTATTAATAAAATTGAAATTTTTAAAAATTAATGCAATGTCTCTGATGTTAAAATGGTACATAAAATTTCTCCAAGCATATGAGAGGGGTTCTACATATTATTTTAATAACAAGATATCCTTTTAAAAATATAAAAATTAGGATTTTTCATAAATTTTAGAAAAATAAAACCTTCTGTATTCCTTTGGTTCTCCAATGGGGTATAAAAGATATTTTGATTTTTAAAACCTTTCATATTCCATCGACTCTCTAGTGGGGTACGAAAGAGAATTATAAAAACCCTCATGTTCTTTTAGTCTTCTAAAAGGGTGCGAAAGATATTTTAATTTTTGAAAAATATTAAAAACCTGATTTTCTCATTGAGAATAATAAATTTGTTTCTTAAAATTTTATTTTTAAATATAGAATTATAATTGAATATTTTAAATGAAATTGAATAAAAATAAAATTGTAAGTTAAGACATGATAAATAAGGTACCAATTGCTAGGCATCATGAGAAGGTCAATCCTTACTTGTCATTGTAACTAACTCCCAAACCCTTTCATGTGATCTATGGTACCAGCATAGATCTTGGAGTTTGTTTTTAAAGGTTTTGCAACCCTGAAATATAAAATTTGACGAGTGACCAATCTTACTTGGTTAAAATAGATTGGTGGTGACTCCAAAACAAATGGTCATTTTGTAACGACTATTTAGAGTGAAGTCAAGCGGTTCATATCAACAACTTCTTCCCTAGACATGAAAAGTAAAAAATAATATTAATAACGATATGGCCTCTAAAATAAAATAGTAATGATATATGAATATATATAGAAACAAAGGGTTCATCTGCCATTTTAAGTTAAGCTAGTCAAGATTCATACCATGCCATGTTGTGACAGCTTGGTGACCCTATTGGGGACAGATTAAAGAGTAAGGCCTATAATTAATTATGTGTTAACTAATTTTGTTTAATTCGGTTTTAATAGGTATTTAATTATAACTCTTGGAATTTTCAAAAAAAATTATTTTTGATTTATATGGAAATTTTGCTATATATTGTTCATATTTTTCACTAACTTTATTGTTTTCCTTGCAGCATTATTTTTTAGGGGAATTTATGATAAGGATTTTTATTATTTTTGAAAAGTGCCAGGTCAAAAAAGGTAAGTCGTTTCCCAACGCTCACTGTGCACATGCATATGCATTAGATTCTCCTCCAAGTATATAGAGGGGTATAGGTACCCAACATTTTAGAAAAGGGCAAAGTACCTCCACCTTCTGAGGTGTTAGACTTTGTTTAGGCCAGTGAAAAGCCTACTTGGTGTAAATTCCTGCACCTGCCTAAGGTATTAGCCTCGTTATATGCATGGAAGATATGCCTACTCGAGTTGAATCTTTTTCGACATAAACTCGCAATAGGTAAGGATTAGGTTACCTCGTTAATTTTTTTCGAACACTGGGAACAATTCAAGAACATATTTAGATGTCTAACCCAAATTTCATGTAATGAACCATAAGGGCCTTACTTAGTTAGAGCCATACCTAGTTCTAGAGAATGCCAAATTAGGTACAAATGGGGGAACACCTCTAACCTTTTATTCTTGTAATTTAATTTTCTTGATATTAATAAGTGTATGTTGTGTTCCTATGGTACATTTTGCTTTTATTAAATTCTCACATTAATTTATAATATTGTTAAGGGTTTTTTTAATTTTTTGCCATGACATCCATATCTCATGAAAACTTGTAAATTTATTCATTTTTACATCTACAAAGTTTACATTTTTATATACTTATGCAATTGCAATTTTTATAATATACTAAATTCTTTCATTTATTCTGTTTCAAGCATTGAATTATGGATGATCAGACGAAAGTAAGAATTAGCACATTAGAATCTATTGAAGGAGTATATGGAAAAAAATCCTAACAATGAAAGATCAGCTTGATGGACTGATAAACAGAGTCAAGAAATTAGAAAGAATAGTTGGAGAAATAGACCATGAGATCTAAGAGGTAAAAGAACAAATTTTCAAATTAACATTTGAAGACTTGAAGGTTGGATTAAGTGTCTTATTAGACATTAGTGAAGAAAAGACATTCCTCAGATCTTCTTGCCTTCTAATTCTTTTGATTTTCCTGGTGGTGCCCCATCATCCTTCGCAGTTCACACTGAGATAAGGCTATAAGAAAGTGAACTCAATTCACTCCTATTTACTTATAAAGAATTTGTATTTTATTTTGCTTTAGGATCAGCTTATCATTCCAGTATACAAGCCTCCTCATAAACCATCTGATCCCAAATGTTGTGATATTAATGCACATTGTGAATTTCATGCAGTATTATGTGGGCATTTTATAGAAGAATGTGATGAATTCAAACATTCAAGATCTACTCAAAATCGATGTAATACAATTTAAACCAAAGTTAGATGAGGTTGTTAAACTCTTATCACATCATAGGAAGTATTAGAATGCCAAGAAACAATGAAGTAGTTATGGGGTAACTTTTTTGGGATACTTGCTCGTTATGTAAATATATGGTTTAGGAAATGAAATAATTAGGATTTAGGAAGATTTATTAGAAGCATTAACATAGTTAAGAAAATGAAGCACATGTAGAAGCTATCTTTTTTGGTTACTTTTGAATCTTGTAAATATGGTTCTGCGTAATAGATAAAAAAATTTAGTTCAAAAAAATAATGTTATTGAGTTATGATTTGAATTCTTCAATAATTTTGATTCTTGATATTTAACTAATTGTTTAGCCTGCAATTCATACTATTAAATGTTGTTTTATACACTTATTCATTCTTACATTGGTTCATTTATTCATTTATCAGTTCATATATCAATTTTCCATTCAATGATAATCATATAAAGATTATAATAAAACATATGTACATTCCTGCAAACTAATTGAAGTTATGTTTTCATTCAAGATGAAATAATATGGAATTACAAGATATAGAAAGGAAACATTATGAGATAAGTGGAAATAAGTCCAAAACAATGAAAAGAGATAGGAGCCCTAAATACTCTAAGCCATACAAGCAAGTAAAAAAAGAATAGAAGCTATGGAGGAATAGTCTCATCCAAAGCAATGCTTTAGCCAAAGAAGTTTACAAATAATCCTATATCATACCAATACTTCTGTCGGGAATTGAGGGAAATATAGGTTAAAAGACAATTACCTCAAATTACTCAATCTTTGGGAAGCCAGTCTTGTAATACTTATCCATGCTGATCAAGAGGCAATAGGTAGCATATGTGGGATGAGATAGTGATTCCATTAATAAATGCCAATGAATCATAGAGGATGGAAGCTAAGACCACAGAAAAGTTGAGAAAACAAAATCCATTTGGACTACATCCTTAACCTTAATCTTTTATCTCTCAATAGTCTCAACAAGATCCTCCTCATATCCCATGACCCTTTACATGAATTTTGGCTATCAAGAATTCTAAAGAGCAAAAAGATATGGGAAGCAGTTTAGGCAATTCTTATAAGCAAAAAAGGAAAAAAAATAAAGGTGTATTATGCCCCATTACTGAGCTTTTTCCTTTGCTCGTTCAGAATTAGATGATCTCTATTATTCTAACAAAGCTTGGAAACTTCTTTACCCAGAGTGGTATAATTCAAGCATCAAGATGCAACATTTTTTGTTAAAGGATTACATTAATCAATGCATGTTGTTTAATTTAAGGATAATTTAAAGTATTCAGCATGGTTGACTAGGAATCACAGGCTCCTATTAATTCTAACTTAAAGTGATGAGCTTTTGGATTCATCTTCTGTATTAAAGAATTTAGTCTCATATAGGAGTTATGCTTAAGGCTACTTGATGCTCTTGAATTTGTTATTCATCCCATTGCAGTTAGACTATTCGTACGATTAGTTATGTAAGGGAAGTGAAAATTACCCCGGTTACTAAATATTTCAAGGTCATGTTCTCAAGAAAGATTTATCTATTGCTTTACAATAGCATATGGTCTTTTACAATAGCATTCAACCCAATCTATCGCTATAGGTTCATGTCAAAACATATCCCTACTAAAAGAAAATGGCAAACTTGTTTGGAAGATTCTCTAGAAAGAAAAGTAAAGTACAAACCCCTAGGGATGCTAATCTAGCAAAATTTTAAAGTTAATGGATGCCTATCAAGGATGAGTGGTCTAAGGGTCATCGACCTTATAGTAATATGCCAATTAAGGGCAATTTCTATCTTATTCTAAAACTCTATATATTACCTTTTAGTAAATGTAAATTATGAAATGAATTTTGATTTGTAAGTAGTATGCATATTGTCATCAACCATGAATTTTGTTAATAATGATTTCCAGTATCTTAGATAATGAGAACATTTTGAAAAATTTTCTTTTGATAGATGATCACCGTTAAGTTAAACTCTCTCAAAAAGATCCTTCACTTCCACATATATGATTATCCTAGGCATTCAACTATAGACCTTTCACCACTAGAGACCTTCCACATTTAAATGTTCTTTTCTATGGATTCCTTAAAGATCGAACTAATAAGTTATGCTCCTAAACAATTCAAGTATCGATAGCTTGACATGTGTTAAAATAATGATAGTAATGCTGAGATCTCTCACCTTGATAACCTTTTTCCATGACTTCATTGACATTTTTCCAAATCCTTGATTCAGGAAGAATAAGAGTATCAATGAGCCAAAAACACCTTTTACTTTTGAGCAAAACCTTTTCAAACCAATTCTTAATATATAAGATATGAGATCCAAGATCTTTTCCAAGCTAATCCAATTTTCTTTCCTAAAGGTTCAACTAGTCATTGGTGGCTATAAAGCCAATAATATTAAGGGCACTACCTTAAAGTTTTAAAAATTGAGTGCAACATCATATTATTGAGGTGATCAAAATGATTTTAGAAAGAAAACAACCTTTTTTCCTAGCAAAATGCTTGTTAGTTCAAATGGTTGTGTTTGAAATGAAAAACGATTTTCTTTTTCTATCCCTTTGCAAATATAGAAAGTTATCCCTTTATGGTCCCCTTTGAGCTTGATAATTTATTTTCTTTCTTTAAACCCTAATTAAGGATTATCCTCTACACTGAAGGGTAGATGAAGCGAAGCTTCAAAATCAAAAGGGGTAAATTCTAACTAAAGTTATCAAAAGAACAAGTCAGATGTCGTGAAGTAAATTTTAAAGAAAGAAGAAAGTTTGAATCTCAAGTTCAAATATTCTAAGTAAAGAATGAAGAAAATTTCAAGTTCTTTTAGAATGAAAAATGAAGAAAAATGTGATTAAAAAATAAATAAAGAGAAGCAAAAAAAAGATGAAAAACTAAGGATAAAAAAATAAAGATTTGTTCATCTTGAAAGAAAGTTGGATTCAATTCCTTACTTGATTCAATTAGCCTTAAACATTTGATTTAGGCCTATTCATCATTTTCTTCCTAAACTATGAACTATGGCTTACGTTACATACCTAACAAAATCCATTTCGATCAAACATAGCAATTTGAGCTGTCAGGCCATTTGTAGGAAATTCATTCAAAATTCATCTTTTTGGATGATTTTTGAGTTCTCAAGAATATGATGGGGTAGTCAATTAAAAAATGAAATCCTAGAGTGAAAACTCGAAAAGGGTAATCGCAAACAAGCTTAAAGGCTTTGAAATTGTTTTAAACCATGAAAAATAGTCACCAATGAGAAACAACCCTTCATGCTAATTCAAAAATGATCCCAAAACCAAGCAAAGTTCATGATATCAGTAAAAAGTTAAATCAAATGCCGTAACATTGATTCTTTTCAAAATAAACTTTTAGAACCTTTGTGGCTAACTTTAGAAATTGATGTTTACCAAAGGCTTTTCCATAACCCTTTTGAGACTTAGTGTTTACTAGAATTAGTTTAACACCTGTTGGGCTATTGTATTTAAAAGATTAAAAGGATGTTATGACTTGATTGTTTGCCATTCAAAGAACTCCTATGAAATGAACATCCACTTAAATTTGGTCTTGATAAACCTTAATCTTTTCATATCAATTTCTTCAAGACATTTTAGCAATGCCACCCTATTTGTGCCTCTAAATTCATTTTTTATCTCATTTAAAAATGTCCCAGATGATGGTCATTGATCACAAGAAAGTTTTAACATCATGATGAAATAGCATATCCATTATCCTTGATATTAGAAAATCCATGGTTAAAATAATTTCAAAATTTCCATAGGGTTTGATCAAGTACATCCTTTCCCAAGTTAGATTGAGAAGGTAATTTTATTCTGTAAATCTTGGAATTTTGATGAATTATGACACTTTTCATCATTTTAATAGGAGCTTGCAAATATGCCTGGAGCATACTTATTAAACTGTATAAGTGACATCTTAGAATTGATGAACACTAATTTGATACTTGATATTTGATAACTTTTCAGGAAAATATTGAACAATCCCTTGAAGAAATTTATTGCCTCTTCACACGATCCCATGGTCAGGTAGGTGAAGAAATCTTTAAACAAGCTTCAATGGTGACATTAAATGCATTAAGAAATCTATTACCATCTCACGCAATTTTATTATCAAGTAGGTAAAAAAAGCTAGCCTTTTCAGGTAATCCCATGGTTAGGTGGGTGAAGAAGGCTTTGAGCAAGCTTCGATGGTGATATTCGAAGCATTAAGAAATCTATTGCTTTCTCATGTGATCTTATTATTAGGTAGGTGAAAAAAGCTTATCTTTTCATGTAATCCTATGGTCAGCTAGGTGAAGAAGGCTTTGAACAAGCTTCGATGGTGATATTCAAAGCATTAAGAAATTTATTACTTTTTTATGTGATCTTATTGTTAGATAGGTCAGAAAGGCTCACCTCTTCACGTGATCCTATGCTTAAGTAGGTGAAGAAGGCTTTAAACAAGCTTCATGGTGATATTCTAAGCATTAAAAAATCCATTACTTTCTCACATGATCTTATTGTTAGATAGGTGAGAAAAGCTTGCTTTTTCATGTGATCCTATAGTCAGGTAGGTGAAGAAGGCTTTAAATAAGCTTCGATGGTGATGTTCAAAACACTAAGAAATCTATCACCTTTTCATGTGATCCTATGGTCAGGTAGGTGAAAAAAGCTTTGAAAAAGCTTTGATGGTGATATTCGAAGCAATCTAAAAGGTGCTAGAGCTTCGATGGTAATATTCAAAGCATTCAAAATGTTTTTAAGTCTTCGATGGTGATATTAGAAGCACTTAGAAAGATGTTTTCAAAGCTTCAATGGTGATATTTGAAGAATTTAAGTGTTTCCTAAGTCTTTGATGGTGATATTTGACGACAAAGTTTCGATGCCGAAAATTGGCGCCAAAATGAATGCCTAATGTAACTAGCGAAATGGTAGCCACTTAATGTTAGCATCCATAATCAAAAGCCTAAGAGTAGCTAATGGTTATTGCCTGACAAAATTGGCACTAAGCCCAAAAGTAGATGATGGATTCAGCTTAATCAAAATTGGCACTTAAATGAAAATTGATGCAGTTGCTTATATATGTATAGAAAAATGATGCAATAGGTGTATATATGTAAAAAAAAAAAAACTCTTTCAGAAAAACTTATATTGCCTAAACAAAATCGTGTCTATTTGGTATTTGCCTTGTTCCTGATTCTCAACATAGACCAAAGAGGGGTAGCTATAGACACTTAATTTTGTTTGAGCCCCTTTTTCCAATATTTTAAAATATTTAAGACTAAGCACTTAGAGGCCATCCGTGGTGGTAGACTTCCTAACCGTGAAATAAACATTTTCAAGGCCTATTTAGTCCTATTTAAATGAGTGCACATGCATGTGACAAAATTAATGCCATTTCAAGGGTGATGAAGAGTAAATCTCAGATAAAAAATGAATATTAAGATAAAAAATTAGCTTTTGCCTTTATACTTGTGAAATTCTGAAATTAATTTTTGTAGATGTTATTATGGTACAAATTTTTCATTTTAGGAATTTTTCAAAATTTTTTGTTAAATTTGGAAAGTTAACCATCGTATATTTTTACTGATACCAAAATGGCATTTATGCCGATATGCATTCAAAAAAATCATTAGTATTCAAGGAAAAATTCATACTAGCATTTTTTATTAGGGGGTATCAAGTAGTAAATTTGAAAACTCAAATTTGAATTTTTCACAATACTGCGAGTATTATACTTGTAAAATTTTTTGATAAAAATTATTTTAGATTTCCAATATTATTTTTATAAATTAATATTATGAATAATGTGTTGGATAAAATCCATTTCTTTGAAGTTTGAACATATTTTTAGAATTTTTTCCTTTTTTCAAAATATGGAGTTTTCATATTTCGTAAATTTTTTTGGGAAGCTTTTTTCTGAGTTTATAATTTTTAAAATTCTTTAAATATTTTCATTAAATTTATATTAAATTAGTTTTTCAAAATTCAATTTATTTTATGAGTTTTGTATTTTTTTTAGAATTTTTCTATTTTTAAGATATAGAGTTTTTTACTTCGTAAATTTTTTTCGATCAGATTTTTTCTGAGTTTATAATTTTTAAAATTCTTCAAATATTATTATTAAATTCATACTGGATCAATTTTTGAAGGTTCAATTTATTGTAAAAGTTTTGCATTATTTTTTCAAAATGACAATTTCACCCAGTAAGGGTTTTTCTCATAAAACTTTACAAGTATGGAATTTTAATTTTTTTTCTTGAACATTAAAATTAAATTTTGTTTTAGATTAAATTAAATTGATAATATGAAATTTTATTTCAAATACATAATTTTTAATTTTTAGAATTTAGTTATTCTAATTAATTTTTATGGTATAATTTTACATATTATATAAATATCTTGAAAAGTCTATAGAGGTTGATGGTGTCATCAATGGCATAATCCACTAAAAGACAAAAGTAATTAATTTAAATCAAATCAAAATCAAAAAATTATGATGATTAATGAAATACATATTAAACAAATAAATAAATAAATGAGAAATTCCTAGAAATCTCTATGAAAGCTTCAGCCGATAGCCTTTTCTCCATGCTTGGCCAACCTTCTTCCCCTATAAAGAGGGAATAGTTTTCTTTATTTCAAGCTTTTAGTCTTTAGGAAGAGAAAAACAAAGAAAAAAAAATACTAAAAATACAAAAATTTTCAAGCTTTTCTAAGATAAATATCTTGTAAATTTCTTAAATTTTGTTTATTTCTTGTTTGATTCTTCTATTTAATGAGCCAAATGAATACTTATACTCATGAATTTTAATTTATATTCAAAGGCCAAGTATTATGGCTATGATTAAAGTTTTAGATTTTTATTGTTTTAGTTAATTTTTATTAGAACTAGTTTGATTTTCTTTGAGATTATTTGTGTTTATTGATATGTATATTGTTATTTTCATGTTATTTTATATTGATTTATTTATTATTTTTTAATGTTTTTTTGCTTACTCATGCTTAAAAAAATTCTAACATGTATATATCTTAATATTTAAATTAAATGTGTTGAAAAAAATTTTTTACTAAAAAAACATGCTGCCCGAATTATGTAGCAGTTGATTTTGTGATGTTTTGATTTTAGCTTGCTTATTTTGTGACTATGGAAATCTTAGAGGCTAAATTACAAAAATTGCAAAATATTTTCTATGGTCATCCAAACTTGACCGATTGCTTGTAGACATATTAAGAAAAGCGATTGTGCTTATTTTAACATATTTGAATGTGTTTTATGCATTTTATACCATTTTAAGGTTACTTTGTAATTTTAAAAGTTTGGGGACTAATATGCAGAATGTGAAAAATTCCTTTGTGGCTATATGTGTTTGGAAAAATCACTTTCATGATTTTTGGTGTGGTTTTTGTGATTTTTCATGATGTTTTTTTGGTGTTAATTTATGACTTTCTATTGTGTAACGACTAAATTTTAACTATTAGAAATCATAAAGATAAAAAGCTTCGAATCTAAAGCAAGTTTTACTAAAAAATTCATGAGCAGAACACTTCCAATATAGTGAAAAATCCAAAATTAATGAATAAATTTGATAACTTGACACCTTGTGGTATAAAATGCCAAATCGATTTTTCCATGACTAGTTTTTGATTTTTTGGTGTACGTATAGACAAAAATACTAGATGGGTGTTAGTAAAACTATATGGTAGTTGGCTCCTAAAATTGCATAAAAAAATTAAAAAAATTCCTAAAAATGGAAAATTTGACCATGTTATCATCTGCAGAAAGAAATTTCAAATTTTTGATGAGAAAATATCAAAAATTAATTTTTCTGTTGAATATTCATCTTTTTTATCCAAAATTTATTCTACACAGCCTTTGAAATTATAATTTTTTCATCAGATGCAAATGTGCTTATTTACGGAGGACTAAATAAGTTTTAAAAATGCCAAGTCTGCCTAAAGGATGTTAATCCTTATGGGAATGGCCGTTAGGCTCTCAACTTTAGATATCTAGTACTTTTAGAAAAAAAGGCCCAGAAAAGCTAGTTGTCTATAGCTACCCTTTTTTGACTATTGCTAAGAATCAAGAACAGGGTAAAAACCATAGACAACCTTTTGTTTGGGTTGTAAAGTCTTGAAAAATAAATTAGACAAAATTAAAACAAAACAAAATAAAATAACCAAGGGAGAAACCTAGATTAGGATGATGACTAGTCAGAACCTAAGTCTAAAAGGTTAACTAGAAAAAGCCATATTATTCAATTTAAGTGACCAGGGCAGAGCCTAAGTCTAAAAGGGTTAATTAAGATGAAATCATATTAGTTAACTTGGGTGACTAGAGTAATGCTTAAGTCAAAAAAGGTTAATCAGATGAAACCATACTAGTTAACCTAGATGACCAAGGCAACACCTAGGTCAAAAAGAGTTGACCAAGCTAAAACCATAGTAGTCAACTTGGGTTAGCAGGGCAATGCCTAAGTTGAAAAAAGTTAACTAGGATAAAACCATACTAGTTAACTTGAGTAACCAAGGCGATACCTAAGTCAATAAGTGTTGATTGGGACGAAACTATACCAGTCACTATGGATGACCAGGGCGATAGCTAAAATGAAAAAGGGTTGACCAAGAGAAAACTATACCGACCAACTTGGATGACCAAAGAAATACCTAAGTCAACAAAGGTCGACTAGAACGAAACCATACTAGTCAACTTGGGGGGCCAGTGCAATACCTAAGTCAAAAAGGGTTGACCGGGACAAAACCATGCTAGTCAACCTAGATGACCAAGATGATACCTATGTCACAAAAGGTTGATCGAGACCAAACCATACTAGCTAACTTGGATGACCAGGGTGATACCTAAGTCGAAAAGGGTTGACCAAGATAAAACCATACTAGTCGACTTAGATGACAAGGGCAATGCTTAAGTTAAAATGGGTTAACCGGGATAAAACCATATTAGTCAACCTGGATGACTGAGAAGAAACCTAAATCGAAAAGGGTTGATTAGGATGAAACCGTTCTAGTCATCTTGGATGACTAGGGCGATACCTAAATAGAACCGAGGTGAAACCACACTAGTCAACCTAGATGGCCATGGAGATACCTATGTCAAAAAGTGTTAAATGGGATGGAACCATACTGGTCAACTTGGGTGAGTAGGGTGATGCCTAGGTTGAAAAAGGTTGATCGAAAAAAAAAACCATACTAGTCAACTTGGATACCAAGGCGATACCTAAGTTAAAAAAAGTTGACCGAGATAAAACCATACTAGTTAACTTAGGTGACCAGAGTGATTCCTAAGTCGAAAAAGGTTGACTGGGATGAAACCATACTTTCAACATAGGTGACCAAGGAGATACCTAAGTCAAAAAAGGTTAACCGAGATGAAACCATATTAGACAAATTTGATGACCAGGTATATAAAGCCATACTAGTCAACATGGGTAACTAAGGCGATGCCTAACTTGAAAGGGTTGGCTGAGACGAAACCGTACTAGTCAACTTAGGTGACCAGGATGATACCTAAGTCAAAAAGGGTTGACTGGGATGAAACCATGCTAGTCAACTTGGGTCGCCAGGGTAGTACCTAGGTCAAAAAAGGTTAACTGGGTCGAAGCCATCCTAGTCAGCTTAGGCAACGTGGCTAGTACTTAAATCAAAAAAGGTTGATTGGGATAAAACAATACCAGTCAACTTAGATGAGGATAAAACAACACCAGTCAACTTGGATGACTAGGGAATACCTAAGCCGTAAAGGGTTAACTGGGACGAAACCATACTAGTCAACTTTGGTGACCAAGGCTATGCCTAAGTCAAAAAGTGCTCACTAGGATAAAACCATATAAGTCAACTTGGATGGCCAAGGTAATACCTAAGTTGAAAAAGGTTGACCAAGAGGACAACATACTAGTTAACTTAGGTGACCAAGGTGATACCTAAGTCTAGAAAGGTTGACTAAGATGAAACCATACTAGTTAACTTAGGTGACCATGGCAATACCGAAGTCAAAAAGGGTTGACCAAGACAAAACCATGTTGGTCAACTTAGATGACCGAGATATGCCTAAGTCAAAAAAAGTTGACCAAGACAAAACCATACTAGTCAATTTGGGTAACCATGGCTATACCTACGTCAAAAAAGGTTGATAGGGATGAAACCATACTAGTTAACTTGGATGGCCAAGATGATAACTAAGTCAAAAAGGGTCGACCAAGACTAAACTATAATAGTCAACTTAGGTGATCAAAGCAATACCTAAGTCAAAAAAAGGTTGATCAGGACGAAATCATACAAGTTAACTTGGGTGACCAAAGTGATACTAGAGTCAAAAAGGGTTGACCAAGATGAAACCATACTAGTTAACTTGGGAAGAGACAATGTTTGATATTTGATAGGTTTGAAAGGGTGTGAGACTTACTTTTCAATTTTAAGGAAGTAGGCATATTGAATGATTATTACTTTTCTCCAATATCTAGCTCAGCTTTTAATCTACAAATCATTAAATATAATGCATGCAGAATGTATAAGATGCATTTTCATGATTATATTTTCTGATTGTTGAGTTTTGTCATTATTTATAGTGGACAATCTTTAATCCAACCTATTTTGGAGTTAAAGGTAATTTAGAAAATGTAGCAAATTTTTTTTTTCATTTGGTGTAGTGGGCTTGAGCCTTTATTTGGAGTCAAAGGCATCTTTAGAAAATATGGTGGATATATTTTTTTGGGGGAAAGATAGCCAATGCCTAAACTTGAAGTTAAAGGCATCTTCAGAAAATGTTGTAGAAAAATAAGCCTCCTCCTATACTCAGAGTTAATGACATATTCAGAAACTATTATGGATAAAATGAGCCCACTCTTATCCTTAGAGTCGAAGGTTTCTTTAAAAAATGTTGTGGACAAAATGAGCCTACTCCTAAACTTAGAGTTGAAGGTTTAAGTCATTAAATGGCCATCTCATGTTTGCCCCATGAAATTTTTCTTTCAATATTTGCCCCCCAGTGTGGAGGGTGGTCCTTGATTAGATTTTAAGAAGGAATATACCATCAATCTCAAAGGGGACTACAAAGGGAAAAATTTTTTATATCTGCAAAAGGATAGAGAAAGATAGCCAATTTTCATTTCGAATAAAGCCATTTAAATTATTGAGTTTTTTGCTAGAAAAGGGGATAGTTTTTCTTTCTGGAATCATTTTAAGTATCTTAACAACATAATGTTGTACTAAAAAATTTTTTTAAAAGCTTAATGTATGCCCCTCAACACTATCAACTTTGTAAACACCAATGAATCTTGGTTCCAGTTGGGCCTTCAAGAAAGAAATCAAATTAACATGAGAAAATCTCAAATCTCACATATTATTTATTAGGCATTGGATTGAAAAATGTTTTATCCAAGAAAAAAAGGTGTTTTCGACTCATTTTTACTCTTATCTTTCTTAGATCAAGGATTTAGAAGAGTGCCATGGAAGTTATGGTAAAAGGTTAACCAAATGAATACTCGAGATTACTATCATCATTGAACTATCAATATTTAAATCTTTTAGGAGTATAACTTATTTGTTCGGCCTTTAAGGAATCCAAGAAAAGATATTTAGGTGTAAAATGTTTATAGCTAAATTTCTAGGACAATCATATAAATGGAAGTAAAAGACCTTTCTACAAAAATTCATCTAATGGTGATCATCTCTCCAAATCAAAAAATTTTCAAAATGTTCTCATTACCCTAGATACTGGAAATCATTATTAACAAAATTCATGACCTATGGACAATGATTATTTATTGATTTCAAATTTTACAATTTCCAAAAAGAAGGATATAGAGTCTTAATGTCAAGATAGAAACTGCCTTTATTTGGCATACTACCGTATGGTTAATGATTGTCAGGTCAATTGTTCTTGATAGGCATCCACTAGCTCTTAGAATTTCATCAGGTTAATATCCTTAAGAGCTTGTATTTTGTTTCTGAATATGTTTGTAGTTGTCTATGGAATGACCTTTTCCCTTTAATGATACTCGTATATAATGCTCTAATTATAACATTCTGGGTATAAAGGTTTTATAGGCTTTGCTGGGACAGTAGAGATTATCTAACTTTGAATAGCAAAGGAAAAAGCTTAGTGTAGGAAATCAGTGGAGCATGATACATCTTTACACTCTTTCTTTTCTTTTTCTAAGAATTAGTTGAACTATTTCCTAGGTCCTTCTGCCTTTTAGGACTTTGGATTGAAAAGTTTGCATAAAGGTTTACAAGGTATGAGGATGAACCTGTTGAGGCCATTGAGTGATAAAATGCTAGGGATAAAGATGCAGTCCAAATGGATTTCCTAGTTTTCTTGACTTTTTATGATCTTGGCTTCTATGGGTTATGGCTCATTGGCATTTATTAGCAAAACACTTTCTCGTCCCAAATATGCCACCTTCTTGGCATCCATGGTCCTTTTGGTTTTATGCCATGTTTAATTCTTTTTAATGCAAACAAAGTGTCTTCACACTCAAAAAAAGCATTTTTGATTAGCTTGTCATAGTATATAGATGGCAAAGTATCCATAAAATATGCGTGTATTTCTTTACCAGTGAAAGGTAATTAGAGGTGTGAGGCTACATCTTTCCATCTATAGATGTATTCTCTGTAACTCTCATTAAGATTTTTTTCCTCATGTTTTGGAGGTTTCCTCAATCCATAGCAATTTCCATCTTGTGCTTATATTGCCATAAAAATACTTGGGCCAAGTCCCTCAATGTGTACACATGGGCTTTTTCTAATTAGGAGTACCATTCAAGAGTTGCTTTAATACTTTTAGGGAACAATCTGGGTGAGCAATTTCTCATTTTCCATATGCCTAGCCATTTTATGACAATATGTCATCAAATATGTCTTGGGGGATGTGAACTTGCCATAATTTTCAAACTTTACTATTTTAAACTATGGTGGATAATCAAATTTGGCACTGGCTTGAGATTATCAATATTATCATTGCAAACAAAGTGTCTACAAACTCAAAAAAAGCATTTTTGATCAGCTTATCATAGTACAGAGATGGCAAAGTATCCCTAACATATGTGCGTATTTCTTTACCAGTGAAAGGTAGTTAAAGGTGTAAGGCTACGTCTTTCCATCTATAGACGTACTCTCTGCAACTCTCGTTAGGATTTTTTTTCTCATGTTTTGGAGGGTTCCTCAATCCACAGCAATTTCCATCTTGTGCTCATATTGCTATAAAAATACTTGGGCCAAGTCCCTCATGTGTACATATGGCCTCTTTCTAATTGGGAGTACCATTCAAGAGCGCTTTAATACTTTTAGGGAAAAATCTAGGTGAGCAATTTCCCATTTTCCATATGCCTAGCCATTTTATGAGAATATGTCATCAAATATGTCTTGGCGGGTGTGAATTTGCCATACTAATCAAACTTTAAAATTTTAAACTGTGGTGGGATAATCAAATTTGGCACTGGCTTGAGATTATCAATATTATCACTGCTATAAAGCTTATCCCTTTCTATAGCCTCTAATCTTCTTTTAAAAAGCTATAACTTTTTATTTTGTTTTACCCAGCTTTTTGCCTTTCTACTTAGGCCTTTCTTCTTTATCTATGTTAGGAATTGCTGAGTCCTCTTGTGTGACAATAATCTTCATGCTGTCCCTTGTTGAAGGGTGTCAGAGTAAATATTAAGGGCTAGTGGTGGGTTAGGTTCAGGCACATTTGTTGCATATTCTAGGTATTTGCTATCCGTATATCTTGGATATCAGGCAACAATCTTTCTATTTGTATTTCCCTAGATGCCCCTGCAAAAGTGTCAGTACTACCTTATGGCCATTGGTGAACTAGCAATTTGCACTTGCATTTCTTCCTATTGTATGGCATCTTCTACTTAGTGGTTCGTGTTATTCCACCCTTGAAATGGGAAAAAGAACTTAAATCAATTTGCATGAATATGCATGTGTCATGTTAGTATTGGTCTTTATTATTATCCTTGTATGGTTATCGACGAGTGTAAAATAGATACATGCATGAATAAATGAATGAATGAATGAGTGAACGAACGAATGAATAAATGAAAGAATGTGAATGAATAAGGCAGCATTTGATGGAACAGATTAGGTGCCTAGGAGTTGGCTATGTATTAGACATGGAGATTATTGTAGGGGCAAGAATTCGAGGAATTCCAGTCATGATTCCATACCATTGCTTCATCAACAAAATTAACAGGATTCAAAAGAAAAAGCAATAAAAGAATTGCTTTTGTAAACACTTTATATTTCTAGCTGTGTTAATGCTTCTAGGGAATCCTCGCAAATATTGATCATTCTTTTTGAACCTCCATGATCTCTTCATTGCCCCTCATCATTCTAATGCTTCTAATAATGCAACAAAAGTTTAGCAGCAATATTTAACCTTGGTTCAACCCAAATTACACTGACATTGAGTAGATCTTGAACTTTTCTTTTGAATGCATTACATTTTTCTATAGAATGCCCACGTAATCCTGCATGGTATTCATAATGTGCATTATGTCAGAACATGGCCCAAATACGAATCTTGACTAAGCCGACTTAAAATGGCAAGTGAACCTATTATTCCTAAATATATCTACATATCATTATTATCTTTTATTTGGGACCAATATCATTATTATTATTCTTTGTTTTTTGTAACTGGGGACTAAGTTATTAAGATGACTTGCTCACCTGACTTCTCGTGATCAACCTTTTCATGATGCCCGGCAATCGGTACCTATTAATCCAGTGTTAACTTAAATTCTGATATTTTATTCAATTTTAATATTTGATATTTAATTATAATTTTTGTAATATTTTATTAAATAAATTTATTATTTCGAGAAAGTTATATTTTATTATTTTTGAAAATCAAAATATCTTTAACACCTTCCTAAAAAACCAAGAGAACACGAAAGTTTTTATCATACTTTTTCATACCCTACTAGAAAGCTTATGGAATGCGAAAAGTTTTATTTTTCTAAAAATTAAAAAAATCTCAATTTTTATTCTGGAAAGGATATCTCATTGTTAAAATAATCTGTAGAGCCCCCGCATAATCGGTGGCCACCCAAGATTCTGCTGGGGACCAACAAGAGAGTTAGGCCTATAACTAGCTATTACTCACTCGGTTCTTGGTTTTTGATCTCCATAGTATAGTTCTATTTTATTTTTGCCAACTAATCTCTATTCTTTATGTTTTTGTCTTGTGATTGTTAGGGATTATTTATTCCCAAATAAATGTTGATTTGAATAAATATGGCATTATGGGAGTAAAAAGGTTTGATTATTTCCCGGACAGACACCATGCACTTGCATTACCAAACACCATGGTGTGGTTACTATCCTAATTATTAGGAGGAAGTGAGCCATCTGCTATCTGAGCAATCCTCTGCATCGGCATGGCAAGACCTTTCGAGATGTAAATTACCTATGTCTCTGGTGATTACTCTTCCATATTTGCATAGGGAAATACATCCATCGCATCAAACTCATTCCGTCAAACCTACGATGGGCCTAGGATTAGGGTGTACTGGCTATCCTTGTAGGATAGAGAAGCGATTTTGATATTGAAATAGGCATCAACTTAAACCCATATAGTAAATCCTAAGAGCTAAACCATGTCAAACCATACTGGATGCTGTTAGAATAACCCGACAAGCAGGATTATGGGGGAAACATTTTTTACCTTTACTCCTATATACCATGGTTATGCGGGCGATGATGGGTGAACATTGTCACCCGCGTTTATCATTTTTATTGTCATGATCACTCTTTTAGGATACGCCATTATGTTCGATAGCAAATCCTCTGTAATTAGTGGGAAAGGACAAGTGAATGCCATTACCTGCAATGCCATCTTGAAATAGTTATATCTGACTGAAATAAGTCGTTATACTACTCAAAAGATGGCTTATCATGTGCTTAGCATAGATGGTGATGAACAAACGTCATCATTTAAATGGTCAGTCTTAGTCTTTACGAGGTATCATGTTACTTCATAAAGAGGCAATTTTAATGTGAACATGCCTGTATGCTGCCAGTTTAATACCTCAACATACAAGATCATCATGTCTGCCCATAGGCATCATACTGCCTATTCTCGAGGTAAATTTTTTTATACACTTTTGTTGTTATTTTTTTCATTTCTTTATCTTTTGTCTATTATTTCATATTGGTTACAAACTTATTCCTCTTTTGCTTTTCTTTTTCACCATGTATCATTTCATCATAATCACCATCACTATGGGACAATTGGTCAATGGTTCAATGTTCATCAAAGGGTGTCTACCATGGAGCAATAGTCCATTTTAAAGCTAAAGCCTTTTGAGGGAGTCCGAGTTGGTCAGAACGTTGATAGCGTGAAGATAGAGACGTCCTTAAATCAAGGCATGTCTTCATAGTGCATGAAAAGATCATGGTAGGGTACCATCAAAATGATTGGCAAAATCTAAGGATTATATGGACCCATTGGGATAATACCGAAAGGGAATTATTCATTAAGAGATATGGAGATATTGGTCTTTTGCTCCAAGTTCATTTGGATGTTGGCTTGTTACGAGCAACATCTTAATTTTGGAATCCAGTATAATCAGTGTTTCACTTTCAATCATGAAGATTTGGTCTCCACAGTTGGTGAATACACTGCATTACTCAACATTGAGAGAACAAAGGTCGATAGAATATACTGCAAGGCCTTGAACCCTCCAACTTCTAAGAAAAGATTAGCTCAAATCCTTCGGGCAATAGAGACTAGGATTTACAATCACATCAAGATAGAGGGAACAGTGAATGCATCTCGTGGTCCAATTTGAAAGAGGCAATGGCAAGTACCTTTGACATAAAAAAAATCAAAGATATCTACGCTTTGGTGATATATGGTCTGGTTATATTCCCAAAGATGTTAGGCTATGTTAAAGTTACGGTCACAAATGTCTTTTCTCATTTGTGCTGCAACATTAATCCCGTGCCGACCATCATTGCTTAAACTATTTGAGCTCTTAATTTTTGTAAGAAAATGGGTATGGGCCATTTCATCAGATATGCACTGCTCTTTCACATTTGGCTTGTCAGTCACTTCTGTCTCGAAGAAAGTAGGATATCATATTAGCCCTATCTCTAAGGTACTTGAAAAGTAATAGCCTCAAGACAAATCTAAAGAGCAATGGGTCCAAAAATTCTAGAACCTCAAAAGGTAGAAGGTAACATGGAAGGCCTTTTGGTTTTCCCATAAATAGTTACATATCGGTGTAGAGATTTTAGTGGTGTGCCACTCATGGCATTATGGGGAAGCACTAGCTATGCATCCCTTTTTAGTCCTTTGACAATTCCAGTGCCATCAATTCATTCCCTTTATCTAAAACCTAGAGTTATGGGATTTCGACAATGATGAGCCCACTCACAAGTCAGAAGTCCAGCTAGCCTTTCATGCATGGAAAACAAACCCGCTGTACAGAAAGATATTGGAGAGGGAATAGTAGACCCCAGGATATGATGAATGGAGGATCCATTGCATCAATGATGTTGTGCCCCTGTCTGGTATTGGGATATCACAAATAGCAACTGACAATTTCCTTTTGAAATTGAATTGCTCAAGCGAGAGTCTGAACAAGAATAGATGACCTTTACTGAGGAGATTACACGATTAAAAAAGGAAAATTATCAATTGAAAATGGGCCTCTACCTTCAGGATGGCGAGGTGAACAGGGTGATCAAGGAGAAAAACTGCCTCAAGGAGGATCTCAACAGTTTGAAGAAAGACTATGTGGCCTTTAACAAAGCAAGCAAATCCCAAAGACTTGGAAAGTCATTAGTCGAGTGGAGGATGGAAATTACTACTCTCGAGTAAGAACTACATTAATGGAGAAAAGCAACTAAGGTCAATAGGGAAAAACTTGTTAGAACCCATGCTCTTGCCTAAACATACCAAAGGAAGAATGAATGGTTAGAAGCTCGATCTAGGATTTAAGAGCAAACCAGGTTGAAAATGGAGTATTAACATTCAAAATTCAAGATTTAAAGCATTCTCTTCGAGCCCGCCAAGACCAAGTGAATGTACTGGTGAGAGCCTCCGAACAGCAAGAGCAAGAATGGCTTCAAATGGTTGATCACGCATGCCAAGATTATTAGGACCGTCATTGCCATCTCACAGAGCAAATTCAGGTAGCTCAGTTAGAGGCTGAGAACTTGATGGATATAGCCTGATCCCTGACACATGATATCTTGCCCACTGAAGCCCATGAGCAAGAATTGTTGTATTTCTTAGACCATGTAATCATGCAATGTAACTGTGTCAGGCATTTTTGAATGTAAGCATATGTAATTGGGATATTTTGTTGCTTTAATGAAAGATGCTATTGGTGGAGCTACCCGTTAATCCAATTGTCCTTTTTGCATTTGCATAACTAACCTAAGTTTTCCATAGTTTATTCATTAATTTATCTTTATGATCATGTATTCAATCTCATTGCATCAAACATATGCATGAACATATCATAAAGGCCTAATCTAGTAATAATTTAAAGTGAAGGTGCTCTAAAACATAAAACCTATAGTTCACCATCAATACAACACTCACAATCATCAAAAACAATGGAAAATGATCACCAAGCCTGCATTGAAAGACTCGAACACATGTATAAAAAGTCTCAAGAGCAATCACTCTAAAGAATGAGGAACACCAAGTTTAGATTGCTGAACTAACCAAGCTATTATCCGATGCGTTGAAGGAAAAAAGGTAAACAAGCATAATCGAGGCAAGAAAAGAACCAACCAATCCTGAAAGCAATTTGAATGGTGGTACTAAAGCCATTAATTCTCAAGAAGAGGCATTGCATGGCTAACATCCTTCAACAGCAAACATCCCACCAACTCAGCCATTCGTTTACATCAATCCTACAACACCATCCCTTTTGATTAAAAAATTTTAAGGCGTAAGCTCTTTATCGGTAAGGCCTATAGTCTTGGACCTCAATGAGCAACTAGATCAAGAGAAAGCAAAGAGACCTTCAAAAAATGATGAAAACCTGGACAAGTATCAGTCAATGGAGAAGTGCCTTCAAGTTGTTAAAAGAAGTTACAAATCTGGAGTCGTAGATGCAAAATCATTATGGTTGTTTTGAGTCTTATTATCCTGTCCAAGTTTAAAATGCCTAATTTTGAAAAACGCAATAGGACTATTGACCGCACTGCCCACCTTTACATATACTATCAAAAAATGTTAGGGTTTAAAGAGAACAAGAAACTATTAATCCATTGCTTCCAAGATAGTTTAACTAAGGTAGCTCTCTGATGGTATATAGGGCTTGATCCTGTAAAAATTCAAACATGGGTGGATTTGGCATGTACATTTCTTAAATAGTATAAGCACGTGTCTGATTGGGCTTCGAATCACCTCTCCCTCATGAACATGGAGAAAAAATCTTCTAAGAGCTTTAGGTAATATGGTCCAAAATAGAGAGAAAAGGCAACATAAGTTCATCCCCTTCTAACTGAAAAACAAATGACGATCATGTTTGTTGGCACCCTACAAACTTTTCACTACAAAAGGCTGGTAGGAAATGCCATAAAAAATTCTGCCGATATGGTTATATCAGGTAAAATTATTGAAAATGTCATCAAAAGCGGAAGGATATCCAATCGGGAATCATCTGCATTAGTCAATAAGACAGTAAATAAGGGGAACAAGAAGGAAGTGAATGTTGTTGGTGAAAATCATGCTAGGTTTAATCAAAATCTACATCTAGCACAGCCAATGAACCTCTCGAGCATGTTGAATACGAGTTTTAATCCTTACTCCCCCGTACCACAACTAGTCCATTCCACCAAGTTTGTTCTAGCAATGAGCTTGGCATTATATCCTACTCAAAACGTGACCTAGAGTGCACAACTGCGTAACATGAATCATGTGAGAGCTCCAAACAATTAACAAGCACCCGAGAAAGAGAACACTTTGAACTATTCTCCTCCTCTTATAAAGAGATTTATGCTCGCTTATTGGCAGGTAAACTAGTGGCCCCAGTATTCATAAACCTAAGGTCACCACCCTACCCTAGATGGTATGATAAGAATGCTTATTGTGAATACCACATTGGAGTGCAAAGCCATTTCATTGAAAATTGCATTTTATTTAAATGAAAGGTGCAGGGCCTACTAGAAAAAAGAGTGATCAAGGTTGAACAAGTGCTTGGACCAAATATTTGAGCCAATCCACTCTCTAATCATGTCAAACCAAGAATGAATGCAATAATCTATAGGAAAGGTCATTAGGTCAAAAGAAGCATAGAAGAAGTCAAAACCTCTACGAACAAGGTCTGGCAATCTTTCGTGAAAGATGGAATGGTAACAGATGATGAAAATCAAAGAAGGAATTCCACTAAAACATCTGACTACCACTGAACTCAAGGACACGATTTGCAACATTGCCTATCATTCTTGCAAATGGTCCAAGGGATGATGGATCAGTCTGAGATTGAGTTCTATGAAGAGTGGGATGAACATGTCGATCCATCTATTAATGCCACAGATGAGGAGAGGCCGACAGATGATCTGATCTCAAGTTATCTATCTCTTATAGGCATGAAAAAAAAAGCTTATGAAAGTTTTAAGCAGTATGGTTTGAGATGGATAAGGAGTCTACCTAGATTCATCCCTTATTGATGGAAAAAAAGATGATTGTTAGATTCATTGGCACACTGCAAGCCCCTTTTTACAAAAAAGTAGTAAAAAGCTTCTCAAAGAGCTTTGTGGATGTAGTCATACTTTGTGGGATGATCAATAAGGCCATAAAAAGTGAATCGGGTAGAAAAATATCTATAAAAACAAAGGCAAAGGAAAAATAAAGACTAGTTAGCAACTAAAATTCGACACTAAAGCTAGTTCATTTTAAACTCATGCTGAGTTGGACCTAAAGAGAATGATGATTGAAGAAAATTGCAAGATTATAGGAAACATAAACGAAGTTAGAGCACCAATGAATTTAGTTTGGAAAATCTTAGGGTAAGCTAAGCTACTTAATGCAGCTAAGAAGACAAAGGAAAAAATTGATGACTTCTGTGATTTCTATACTATTTACAGCCATGCTCTTCAAACATGCAAAGAGTTTCATGTTATGGCTTAAAAGATGATGAATGAGGGTAGCATTGAATTCTATGATGAAAAGTAAACCCTATATACTGAGTCTACAAATGTAACATTGTCTGGCAACACTAAAAAAGAAGAAAAGGGCAATCTTCGTTAATGGGTTGGAAGGCCATTGATCTTGTATGACAATCGACTGAGAGTTAAAGCCACCCCTATTTAGCCCACACCAAGTATGATCATTCAACTTCCATCTTCTTTCTTTTATAAGGATGATAAGGATATTCCTTTGAACTATGAAAACAAAACCTTAATCATCAGGGAATCTAGTTAGCAAGTAGCGAGCATGGACCTTTCAAGAGTAAGTTACCTAACTTGAAATGGCAGATGTTATGCCCTAGCAGCATCAAGAAGTGAAACTCAAAAACTTAGATTTGGTAGTCTTCAAAGGGCCAGTGAATGGTAAAAAAATCTATAGAATTTCTCAATTTCATCAAATATAGCGAATACAGCATCGTTTATCAGTTAAACAAGTAACCCTCCAAGATATCTATGTTGACACTACTGCTAAATTCTAAAGCTCATAGAAAGGCCCTTCTTAAAGTTTTAAATGAGGCTTATGCACCTCCCGACATTTCTATAGGATAGTTGGATCGCTTAGTGACCAACATCACTACCCATAATTATATATCTTTCAGCAATGAAAAAATCCTGCATGGGGGAAGAAGAAACTACAAAGCCTTTTATCTCACGACATATTGTAAAGTCACCATGTTGCCCAAGGTGCTCATTGATAATGGGTCAGCTTTAAATGTAATACCCATATCATGCTTGAACAAGCTCCCCACTAATGCATCTCATATCCAAATAGTCATATGATTGTGCGAGGGTTCAATGAAACTTGCCGAAATATTGTCAGGAACATCACCATTCCACTCCAAATCAGCCCATGTACGTATGAAGTTGACTTCCATGTGATGGATTTTGCTCTATTGTATAATTGCTATTGGGAAGGCCTTGGATTCACTCTACTAGGGCAGTACCATCTTCTTTGCACCAAAAGTTAAAATTCATCATCGAGAACAAAGTTATCAGTATCAGAGAAGAAGAAGATATCATTATTGCTACCTCAACTGATGCCTAATATTTTAAACCTAATAAAGATATCCCAGAATCTTCTTTCCAATCCTTTAAGTTTGTCAATGCTACTTATATCAAGGTAGGGTTGCCAATAGTTCTGCCTCGCCTATCAGAGAGTATCATATGGGTTTGAAGTTGATTGTCGGCAAAGGTGCCCAGACTAGAAAGCGATTCAGAAAACACCTCTAAGGGATTGCTAAAACATCAAAAATCACTAAGCAAATTGACAAAAGAGGGCTAGGATTCAAGCCCAATGCATAACGAAAAAGAAAACAAGCTTAGAAAAAGCTTGAAAAGAGGATGGCCTGTTTATCAGGATGAGACGTGAAGGATAAGCCAATGATATTCCTACGATTTTGGGAAAGTTTATGCCCAGGGGGGCATGTAAACTCCGCTAATGCTGTGCTTATATCGAACAAAACATTTAAAGATTTCTCTACCAATGTGATTGATACGCCAAAGATGTCAACCAGAAGTCCAGAGACTGGTCTGTGCCCTCTAGGATTTGTTCTGAGTGCTTGGACTGAGACTGAGATTCCTATATTATTCAAGTCTATTTTAAAGTAATTCTATAAACTAAACCTACATGCTCTCGCCTAAAAGCATTGTAGGATCTTTTGCATAGGCATCTTTTACTAAATGTTATCAATGAAAATGACTAAGCATTATGCATTTCATTCTTTATGTTTATAGTCTTTATCAACCTCAGACCCTTCTTTACATACTTTTCGACCTGTCTTATTTTTTCTCATATTTTCAGGTAACCCAATGAAGGTGACATGAATTTTCATACTGAAACTTTAGAAGTCAATTTCAAGCAATCGATCTATACCGGTGAAGTCGAATCTGAAGAGGACCCTAAAAAGAACCCTATTCCTTTAGACCTACTAAGACTAGTTGAATAGGAAGAAAAATAGATATTACTTTATGAAAAACTCACCAAAACCATAATCCTTGGAATAGAAGAAGATAAAAAAGAAGTTAAAATCGAAACTTTCGTAAAACCATCAACTCGAGCCAAGCTAATAAGTTGCCTCCAAGAAAATCGGGATGTGTTTGCCTGATCCTACCAAGACATGCTTGGATTAGATACCAATATTATGGTCCATAAACTTCCCCCCAAACCTGAGCATAAGCCCATACAACAAAAGCTCAGAAGAATGACACTTGAAATCCTTCTAAAGATTAAAGAAAAAGTGAAGAAGCAATTTGAAGTAGGATTTCTTGAGGTAGCCAAATGTCCTGAATCGGTAGCCAATATAGTCTCAATCCTTAAGAAGGACAATAAAGTGTAGATGCGTGTCGATTATAGGGATCTAAACTAAGCCAACCCAAAAGATAATTTTCTTTTACCACACATTGACACCCTAGTAGACAAACTGCCAAAAATGCATTGTTTTCCTTCATGGATGGGTTTTCGAGCTATAACCAAATCAAAATGGCAGCTGAAGACATGGAAAAGACCATATTCATAACCATGTAGTGTACTTTTTGCTACATAATGATGCTCTTCGGGCTTAAGAATATTGGGGCAACTTACTAAAGGGCGATGGTAACATTTTTCATGATCTCATGCCTAAGGAAATCGAGGTCTACGTGATGATATGATCGCCAAGTCACTAAAAGAGAGTGCACATATGGTCAGTTTGCAAAAACTCTTCAAAAGGCTTTGTAAATACTAGGTCAAGCTAAATATCATCGAATGCACATTCGGTACCACATCTAGTAAACTATTAGGTTTCATTGTGGGCGAGAAAAGAATAAAGGTTGATCCTGAAAAGGTTAAGGCCATTTAGAATCTGCCACCACTTTGAGCTCAAAAGAAATTAAGGAGTTTCTTGGCAAGACTAAACTATATTTTTTGGCTGCTTCAAAAATAAAATCTTAGAGAATGGAATTAATAATGCTAAGAAGCTTTTGATAAGGTTAAACATTACCTTTAGAACCCTCCAATACTTGTGCCACTAGTGCCTGACTGGTCACTAATCATGTATCTATTAATTCTAGACAAGTCGATAGGTTGTGTATTAGGACAACATAACGAATCAGGAAAAAAGGAACATGCTATCGATTACCTGAGCAAGAAGTTTACAGAATATGAAAATAATTATTCCTTCATAGCGAAGATATGTTGTGTTTTAGCTTGGACAGCCTGGAGTTAAGGCAATACATGCTGCACCACATTATGTGGCTAATTGCCAAGCTTGATCCCATCAAGTATTTATGCGAAGCTCCCACCTTGTCTGAGAGGTTAGCCAAATGGCAAGTTATGTTCTCTGAGTATGATATCATGTACGTGAACCAGAAAGCCATCAAAGGTAATACAATAGTAGACTTTTTGGCAAGTCGAGCCATATATGACTATCAGCCTTTAGACTTTGAGTTTCTAGACAAAGACTTGATGTGGATATCTAAGGTAGAGAATGCTATCAAGTGTGGGTCGTCGTGGAAATTGTACTTCGATGGAGCTTCAAATGCACCGGGGCATGGAATTTGGGCAATTCTCATCTTGCTTGAGGGAAACCATTACCTTTTCATAGCCAAATTGAACTTTGACTGCACCAACAACGTAGCTAAATATGAGGCTTGCATCATAGAACTCCAAGCAGCTATTGAAAAGGGCATTCAAACTGCAAGTATTTGGATATTTAGCCTTTGCCATTTACCAACTGATGGGAGAATGGCAAACACGTGATGTTAAATTGATCCACTATGGGAATCTAATATCAGAGCCCAAGAAAGAGTTTGATGATATCAGCTTTCAACATCTACCTCGAGAAAAGAACCTAATTACTTATGCTTTGGCCACTTTATTGTCATGTTCAAAGTCAATCGAGAATCAACGTCCCTTTCTATTCAAATAAGCATCTATACAACCCTATCACATTGTCAGAATGTTAAAGAAAAGAAGGATGGTTTGCCATGGTATCATGACATCCTTTAGCACATCAAGGATCAATGATACCCAAAGGACGCCACCAAAATTGATAAGAGAACCATCAGACAATTAGTTGTGAACTTTATTTTAGATGGTGGGATTTTGTACAAGAAAGGTTGGGATCAGGTATTACTCTGATGCATGGATGCCTCAAAGCCAAAAGAATACTTGAAGAAGTTCACGAAGAAATTTGTTGTACATATGCTAATGGACATCGAATAATAAGACAAGTCATGCAATCAGGCTCTGACTAGCTAACTCTCGAAAAGGATTGCATTAACTATGCTCTAAAGTTCCATAAATGCCAAATCTACACTGACAAAATCCATGTCCCATCAACACCTCTACATGTTATGATAGCTCCATGGCCTTTTTCTATGTGGGGCATGGACATGATTAGACTAATTACCCTTAAGGCTTCTAATAGGCATTGCTTTATTTTGGTCGCAATTGATTATTTCTCTAAGTGGGTAGACCAGCTTCCTATGCCAATGTCACCAGATCTGTCATATGCAAATTTGTAAAATGGGACATCATTTGTAGATATAGTTTTCCTGAACAAATCATCACAAATAATGTGCATAATCTAAAAAACAAAATGATGCAAGCTATCTACTTTCAATTCAAGATTCATAATCAAAACTCCATCTCATACCGTCCAAAAATAAATGGGGCAGTTGAAGCAGCCAACAAGAACATAAAAAAAAAGTTAAAAAGATGGTCGAGATAAAGATTGGCATGAACAGTTGCTTTTTGCATTACATGCTTATTGCACAATAGTACGAACTTCCAAGGGTGCTACCCCATTCTCTTTAGTTTATGACATGGTGGCTATCTTACCAATCAAGGTTAAAATCCCTTTACTTAGAGTTTTGATGGAATCCCAACTTAAAGAAGCTAAATGGGTTAAAAGCCAATATAAGCAACTCAATCTCCTTGAAAAGAAAAGAATTAAAGCCATTTATCATGGACAGTTGTATCAAAAGCAGATGATAAGGGCCCAAAACAAAAGAATCTATCCTCACCATTTCCAAAGGTAACTTGTACTCAAACAAATTCTCCAGATTCATAAAGATGCTTGTGAAAATGGACCTCAAATTGGGAAGGGCCATACATGGTGAAACTTGTATTCTCTGGAAGAGCCCTAATCTTAACCAAGATAGATGGCAGCGACCTTCCCAACCTTGTGAACTATAATTCTATTAAGAAATACTATTCTTAAAGGACTTTAAGATGAAAACCCTAGAGGGTATTCTATTAGTCCTTCGCCTACCATTCTCCAAAAACCCATATTCACAACTCTAATCAAGACACCAAGTCATAACCCAACCCATTCATTCTATGCTGAGCAAACCCCACCAAACCTCATCCACACCTATACTCAAAAAATGGAAGCTACCTAACTTTGAGGCCTCTATCCCACCATGGGGCAATCTAAGGAATCTTCTTATTAGTCAGCCAGTACCAAAAGCATTAATTGCTTAAAAGAGATCTCTAAAAGCACTCAGTGGAGAATTCATGTCATCAGCATCAGAATAATTGACTAGGAAGACTTCTCTTATCTTTTTTGTATTTCAAAATCTTTCACAATCTCATAAATCTGTCATAACTTGTACCCTCTCTCTTTGAATGAAAATGCAATTACTTGATTTCTCATAAAATCCTTTCATAACCCTGCATTCCATGTCGCATTATGTTTGTCATTTAATTGGTAATGCTTGATAAACAAACAAAACTAATAATAGGATTTCCTAGCATTACTTGGAAAGATAGAACTTTGCAAGAGCTCTATTTCATGCCTAAAGACTAAGAATTAGGGTCATAACTGGTCTTGCCCTAGGACCTCACATCTTAAAAATGTGCTCAAAACCTCTTTCCAATAAGTGATCATGGACTTCCAATGCCTTCGAAGAAGGGACAACCTTAACATTCAAATCCTTTGGAAATCTAAAACAAGATTGATAGACCCTAGGCAAAAGGCACCTTACTAAAGCCAAAAAAGTTCAAAACCAACCACTGGATTAGGCTTTTAAAGTCATTACCCTTGCATCATTTAGACAGGCACTTCCATCCCCATGCATTATGCAGCATTTAACATCCTACTGGTACTAGCTCCCATATACAGAAGTTAAATTTGTAGGGAACCTAAGGTACAATTTTTTAATTTTATAAAACCTCAAAAGGCCTCAAGTAAGTACCTTTGACCCTACGTGCTCATCAAAAACCACCCAATAGAGGTATCTAAACAATTTCCTTCTAGTCCTCAAAGAGCAAGATGCTTTTCCCGACCTAGCACTAAGCCCACACAAGCTGGTGGCACCTACCTACCTTAGTCATCAAAGAGCATGATGCTTACCTATCGTAAAGCCCACATAGGTTAATGGCACTTATCTACCTCAATCCTCAAAGAATATGACGCTTACCTACTTTAAAGCCAACACAAGCTGGTGGCACCTACCCACCTCAATCCTCAAAGAGCAAGACGCTTACCTACCATAAAGCCCACACAAGCCGGTAGCACCAATCTACCTTAACCCATAAATAGTAGGACACATACCTAGCATGAAGCCCACACAAGCTAGTGACACCTATCTACCTTAGTCAATAAAGAGCTGGATGCATTTCTTTACTTACCTCGAAGCCCACACAAATTGATGGCACTTGTTTAAGATTAAACCTAAAAAATAACCCAGTAGGGAGGTTAAACCCTACAAAACTCATTAAAATCTTCTTTTTCATAAGTTGTTCAACCCATCTCAACGTAATACTAAACAACTCTCTAATTTTCTACAGGCAGACTAATCTATCATCCCATTCGAACAAAATGGTGTCCATTTATCTTTACCCTGCTCTTAATAATTAGCAACGACTAAAGAGGGGTAGTTGTACACACCTTATTTTGTCTGAGTCATTTTCTGTATCCTAGGACTTAGGTGCAAGATGATAAAATTAGAAAATAAAAATAAAAACTAAGATGATTGCAGGGTGCCATGTTGTCAGGCACTATTAGATGACATGGCACCAGGCGAAAAAAAATTTTTGGGAAGGTTTGAAATGCTTATAAGTCGTATTAAAGAAAAATGTAAAACAAGGCATTAAAGGTTATTTTTTCATGATGTTACTAGAGTCATTCAGATAGGTACATGATTCAATTTCCTATTGTTTATGACCATGTTGAGGTAACTTGGGAAGCTACAAGTATGCACAAGTTGTATTGGTGCATAAGCATTGATACAGGGCCTTTACGTCACCAAAAACTTGAATTTTCACATGTAATATCGATACAAGAGGGTTTGGTATCGATACTTATGGTGTGATATCGATACCTAGCCTGTTTGTATCGATATAGACCTTGGCAGTAGCTAAAGTTATGATTTTTGGCGAAATGTATCGATACAGAAGCATGAGTATCAATACAGATCCATGGAGTATCTATACATGCCTCTAAGTCTTGAGACTAGAAACATTTTTTGCTCTTAGTATCGATACACAACTCATTGTATTGATACTCATGGGTAAAAGGTACCTTATTTATAGATACCACATGCTTTGTATTCATACACCAAGGCATTTTTGCCCAATTTGAACCATATTTTAGCCTTTGAAAATCTGATTCAAACATGTTTTTGGCACTAAGAAGCCATCATAAAACATTACAAACGTTGACTTTGGGCCTATGAATGGATTTAAACTGATTTTAAGAGCCCAAATAGCTAATAATAAGGGTCACTTTCATAAAATATATGGTTGTAAAAAGGCATGTAGGCATATCTCCAGTTACAGGCTATCACAGCCTTTCTGCCTCCCTGCTCAGCATGGCAAAACCAATAGGAAGAAAATTAGCTGAGTATAGTAGCTAGAGATGTCACTGGTGCAGGGAATAAAGATAAAAAATGACCTTGTTTTTATCTCCTAAAGGCATTGGCTGAGCATTAAATAAAATAGACTTTCAGCTACTTGGAAAAGGACCTTCAGCTATTTTTCAAGAAAGCTCTTCAGCAATTGTAGAACACTTTCCATTCTTAAAAATCTTCCAGCAACCTCAGTTCCAAAAATAGACCAAAAAACACTATTTTGTGACCTCTCACCCTTAACCATCCTTCATTCTCGTGGCTCCCTAAAACCACCAATAGAAAACCTTCAAAAATTTAATCTTTTACACACTTTCACCTTAAAACACCCCACCAACAGCCATATAGAAAGCTTATTCTTTTCATCCTTTTCTTGCTAAATAATAGCAAAATGAGGGAAGAAACTAAGCTTAAAGTCATTTTTTTAAGAAGAGAGAAAGAGTTCAAGTTTTTTTGGTATATTTTTTACTTTTTCCATACATTTTTTGTTTTTATTATCCACTTCATTTTAGTAAGCCCTTCATGCTACTATGACCTTCCTAATACTCTTATGTATTATTATTACCTTGGTTATGGTAGTTTAGGATCTTGATGACCCTCTTGACCCCTTAATGTTGTTTGGATATATGAACCCATCATACTTCATTTTTATCATTGCACAACCTTTATTCATGCATCCTTTGCCATGTTCCTTCCATATTCACATATTTATCTCATATTTAAATGGTCACTTTAACATGTCTTATGTATATTCATACATTTTTTTGTGTTTTAAGGAGTCTCATGAAATAAAAATGATGTCTTGACAACTTCAGCATCCATTCCTTTGTTTAAACATGTTCATATCATCTCCATGCACCCTATTTGTCAACTTCTTATATTTTTGTCAACCACTTTCATGCCAAAATGTCATCCTTGTATGTTTGCATGTTTAATCCATGTTTATCATTGTATGCACTATATTTTATTTATGACATCTCCATTAAAATGCTCGTTTGTTTCCTAAAGAACCTGATTTTCAAAAAAAATCCCCATGTTAAGTTTATGCCACCTCTGATAGATGAAGAATAACATGGATTTAATGTTTTCATGAAATTAGTATTCCAATCTTAGGGATAAAACAAATATCTCATCTCTGAATTCATGGTGACACAAGTTTAAAGATGTTTTTCAAGCAAAAGAATCCCCATTTTAGTCGAGAAACACTAAACTTTAATCTCGAGTTTAACACATTCATGGCATGGTCAACAGGTTGTTTCATCGTCCTAAATTACTCCAAGATTATGGAATGAACTCGTGATGCTTGTGTCATTCCTTTCCCTGTGTTATGGATGCTCTAACATCCATAATTCGAGTTCGATCCAAGGAACCCAAAAAAGCAAATAATCCCCTATTTTTATCCTAGTAGCACAGAAGTCTAAATTTTAAAACATTTTTGAACCATAAAATATTTTTTTTATTTTTGTAATATTTTTCTTGTAAAGGGCATCAAATTACCTTTCTAAAGGTGTCTTACCTGCCCCTGAATCAACCCAGATGGTGGAGTGATGATTTTTCAAACCATTACTGTTCAGAACCCTTGAAAGCAGCGTAGAATATTCTGCTTGATCCATTTTGGCCCATCAAATGACTTTTATGAAATTTCTAAATATTTTTATTAAATATTTCACAACATTCCCTTTTCAGAAAGGTATTATTCATGATCTAACGATTTCAGCTAAGCCTAGAATGATTTTCAAAATCCATCATGTCTTTTTACTTATACATGCTGCTAGTGTCGAGATAATCTTAACTTCGAAGATTAATTTTGCCTAGAAAGTAATTTTTAGGATTTTTGAAATATTTTGACTAGACCTGCTCAAGGGTCGGGCTACCCGCCCAAGCCCGAAGGTCCACCCGAAATTTGGGAGGATTTGGACAAACATAATAGGCTCGAAAAATGGGCTTGGACAAAAAAAATTGGCCCGATTCAAAAATGGGTAGGGCCATGGGTTTGACTTTCAAAGCCCAAGCCCAGCCCGGTCGACCCATTTTACTATTATATTATATATATTTATTTTATATTTTATGTATTATGTAATTTTTATCATATAAACAATA